>OU015501.1:99531486-99721486 GCA_907164885.2 Dolomedes plantarius
CGGTACTCCCGTGGGTATCCAGTAGGTACACACACACATATAACTTCAAAATCAGGGCTAACAAAAGGTGGGATTCTCAGTATATTTTATTAAGTATACTTTTAAATTACAGTTTCTTAGTCACCTTTCATCGTTACCAAAGCTGTCACAAATATCAATTGTACTTATCGGATAAGGAGTGACGACCGAATATCCATGTTTCTTTTTTAAAATTCATCTATAAAATACTGCAACAATATTGTCGATTAATTTAGTCACGAGATTTATATAAGTATTTAAAAATTGTATGGTATCAGGGAATTTAATAAGTTGTCCGAGAAAATTCTAATGACTAAATTTATTTCATAAGGATCTTTCAATAAGGGAAAGAGAGGTTAAAAATGCAACTGTAAAATAGGAAGACGGAAAAGGTGCATATATATCAGTTTCTCAGCTTATTAAAATAAGAATAATAAATCATATTGCGTGAATATCTATTTTTTGATACATTTCTATTCATTAAATTTGATTCTATTTTTTTACTACAATTTTTATACCCGAAATTAAAGCATTTTTGTCTATTTACTTTATTAACTATAAAATGACATTCACTTACAACTTTAGCAGACAATTGTCCTTTTTAAACACAGCAAAATAAGTTTCCGTAACTCTAGAAGTTATTATCCTTTAATTATCTGACTTAAATATTTATAACATAGGAAAATAGTTTTATTCGAAAATAATAATTCTTATCTTCGTAGAAATTGTTCAAAATTTAGAGAAAAGCAAGCATTCTTCATTTAAGACCAAACAAAACGTATATAGACCATATTACATACCAGTTTGGAAAACAATTCAGGACTGTTCTAATAAAGTTCTCTGATAAATAACGAATGTCTAGACTACTTGTATTATTTTTGTTTCATTTTGAAATTTTTCTCAATTTTAAAGAAAAATTACAGATTTCTACGAAGATAATTCGTTTTGGACTTGATAACAAAGTTTTAATTAATCTTTGTAATAAAATTAATTATGTCTGGATATTGTTAAGCTATTCGTATAATAAATGGTTTCTTGGTTATCTTGAATGATCTGAAAACTTAAAAACGCAATTCTTATGGACTTTACGACTTATCCTTTACTAAATCCAACTAAATTTTATCCAACTAAATTTTACGACTTATCGTTTACTAAATCCAACATTTATCAGAAAATTTGATGTTTCATCACATATCTTGCTTGAAAATTAATTATACACTTTATAAAAAAATTCTTAAGATATAACTAAATCAGAGTACAGCATTATACATCAGCTGTTTACAATATCGTTTTACTGAATATTTATAATAGTTCAATTCATATGCAATTATATCTCTGTTTTCTTAATAATTTTAATTGTTATTATATAAATTATACTTTAAAAATGCTTACTCTTGAGAGATTTGTCGACAACTGGATTAATTATATCACTTATAATGAAACAACTGTTACGGGAAAAGTTCCATTCTGTAAGTAATGTCTCCGCCAATTTTTGCTTTGCTGTTGGTTTATGATCTAAATTTAGTATTATGGGCTCTAATTCATCTCCTAGTTGCCCTGTACTACTGAGATCAAGGCTCTGGATTGGCAAGTGAAATATGATTCGTAAGTTATTTTAAAGTATCGCATATCATATCTTCTTTTGTTGCTTGGGACATTATCAACAGGGTTGATTACCGTAGTATTGCCACACAGTTGGTAGAACATCATGGTCTGTGATCTCAAGGCCTTGTTAATACTTTTTCCCATTTCAATCAATGGTTTGGAATCCTACCACGTGAAGAGACCAAAGCAATGGCACTACCACTAGGTCGAACTTAAGAGTAAAATACTCACACTCTTCCTAATATACGTCACTGACCTAACTCCCTCTTAATACGGCCATCCCATTAATGCATAGTGCATCTGGATAGATCAGTCCTCAATCTCATTTCCATTTCCGTAATATCGAGGGGAAATGTCCATTTTACACATGCCAGTCATCAAACAGCATTTAGAGTTGTAATTCGAAACTTAACAGCAGCCGCACAACTATGTAAACCCATCATATAAAGTTATCTACGAACGGTATGTGTTCATACTGGATTTGCAACAGTTTCACTCATCTGTGTGCTTAATTGCTTTGCAGTAATGCGAGATTGTTTGCAGGGTCTTTCCTTTGAATTCGACGTTCCGTATCACTGATTTCTTTTCGTTGACCAGTTAGTTTTGACTATTGAGGGACACCTTCTTCTTAAAAAAACACTGCAAACGAAACAGTGGATTTGGGTTTGTTGAAATGCTCTTCAGGGATTTTCTGATAGGCAACCACTAATGTAACACCTTATTATCATGCATATTCTTCTTTCGTTACTGAACTTCTAGATGAACTTACAAGGTGAAATGACACAGGGAAACGAAAAGATTGCTTTTATACCATCCGAGTACACTGGGCTTCTAAAGGACGCAGCGAACCAGCACATTTGATTTCGAGGTTAAGTCTGCAAACTTTTGCAAGAATAATACAAAGTTTCTCCAATCGATGTAAAATTTTTATGTAATTTATTCTGTCTTTAATAAGACACTATTAATATCCTGAATAATAATGTGTAGTTAAATATATTTTATTTTGCTCAAGATAAGTATTAATTTATGATTCTGAATAAATTAAAGAATGTTTGCGTGTTTGCCATTTCCATAAAAATGAATTTTTTATTCTAACTATACCTCAGTACTAACTACTGAATTTGTAATAAATTGCTATTGTGTAGTCAAAACTTTACATCTTCATTACATTAGTTTTTCCAGCCACCTTTCATAATTCCACATGACAACAATGTTGTGAAATGATGCACACCTTATACTCATAAATCTCTCACATTTATTATATTTCAGTTTTTGTATGCTATGATTTTTTCAGTACGAGCCTTATTTGTCATTTTTAATTTACTTTTCAATTCAATGAATTATTCTCTTCACTACCTTTTTACTTTTTTGTGAAGTCTTCATTCTGGTATTGTGGTAAATGCATTGTTATCTTTTCGTTTAGTTGTCATGAAATCCTATATGTGACTAGCTGAATACCCGTGCTTCGCTATGGAGTACATTCAAATTAAATACAACGGTCAATGTATGCAATTAATGCCAAAAATAATGTATAAATATATTTATAATAAATACAATGATCAATGTATGTAATTGATGTAAAAAAGCGAAAAAATATATTTAGAAAAAAATCGTAACGGATATTTTTATAGACAAAATAATGTAGAAGAAACTATTCAAATTAAATCTGATAGGACATACTAAAGAATATAGTACAGTTAATATAGTACAGTTTGAGGAACATATCATTTACTGCATTTTAATATTTTTTTTGGATAATGTCCAATCGTCTGCCACATTAGCAAGAAAAAAATATGTTATTGTCTATTTCGTTGTTATGCACATGACGATAAATTAATTTAAAGTATCAGAAAAAGAAATCACGTGATCAGCATTTAATAAATTAAATTCTCAAAATTAATCTTTAAAAATTCACCAAAAATCAAAAAATAAAGGTAAACATTCGACAAAGATTTCATTTTGAAGGAATTTTTATGATCTTTCTAGTGATATAAATTTTATAACCTCAAATTATTATTTTCAATGCAAACTTAAAATAATTTTACAAAAATAGCTTAAAAATTTAATATAAAAAATCTAAGTAGAATTTTTCAACAATCTTTTTTAGTGCACCCCTACACTATAAGAAGAATCGCCATACAAAATTTCAACCCTTTAGGTCCAGCGGTTTGGTCTGTGCGTTATCTGTCAGTCAGTCACTCAGTTACGGAACTGTTTTATATATATAGATTAGAAACCTTAAAAACTTGATGTTTATTGTTCTAACTATGCTCTTTGGGGAGATATAGATTCATAATACCGGAATGAAGCAAAAATTCCATGACTAGTGTCAGACGAAATCTTCAATACAAAAGATGATGAATCATAAGCAAGTCAAAAGTTTTAAATATTGTATGCTTTAAGGTAAATGATTTTACGTTCAGCATCAATCTACAGGTGGTTATCAAAATAATGGAAACACTTAGGAAAAACACGAAATTCTTTATTAATATCGCATAGGACCATCTATGGCATTTAATACCACCTGGATTCACTAAGGAAGTGAATTATACAAGTCATGTATAGTGGTTAATGGAATATTATACCATTCTTTATGGATAAATCGTCAGTGTTCCTGTAGAGATGCTATTGCTGGATATTGATTGCTGACTCTGTTCCCTAAAACAGACCACAGCAGTTAGATGATATTGAGGTTTCGGGACTGTGCGGGCCAGATATGGTGTTTCACTTGGTGTTTATGTTCCTCAAACCACGACCTGACACGTCTAGTCGTATGGATCAGAGCATTATCATCATGGAGAACACCTTCTCCTGCAGGAAACAATTTTTGCCCCATAGGATGAATCTGGTCGGCTAAAAGTTCGACATAGTCCTTCCCAGTCAATGTCCCTTTCGGGGTTACAATAGATCCCTTTTGAAAACCATGAGATGGCCACCGAAATCATAAGAAATTTCCTCTCCATGTTTGACAGCTGACGTGAGACAAGCATGATAATACGCTTGTGTAGGTGTTCTTCAGACATACGAACGTCCTGTTGCAGGGAACATAGTGAACAATGATTCGTCTAAACAAATGTCATATTTCAATGCATCACTCGACCAGAATTTCTGCTCGTGTCACCCCAGTAGAGGACGATTTGTTTTCACATCTGTTACAAGTAGCTTGGGAATTACTAATTTGCCGTAAATGTTTTATTATTGAAGTTTTCTCTTACTGTAATGACTGGTACTGGAGCCTGCAGATTCAAATGGAGCTCTACGGTCACTTTGGCTGCAGATGTCATCTTTTTTGATGTCACAGTCAGCTTCAACACCCGTCAGTGTCTTTCACTTAGCTTTCCTTTTCGTCCACTATTCTGTTTCACAGAGGATGTCTTTCCGTGAACTCTGTATGCCATCATGACTTCCGATATCATAGCTCAGTAAACACCCAAACCCATGGAGGCTGTTGTAACAGGTACTCCAATTAAACGCGCTTCAACAATTTGCCCTTCTGCACAGTCTACAAGGTTTGACATCTTACGCCTGATGCCCAAAGTGCCTGATGCCCATAGGTTCATTACTTCTACTTTAGAGTAGAATAATGTATACACTATATTCTATAAAAAATATTGGTCCCTAAACTTTTTTTCTAAGGAATACGAAGCACTTCCATAAACACCACTAATATTGAAGTGTTTCCATTATTTTGATAACCACCTGTAGCTACAGTTCACATGCATAAGTGGAAAAACAAAATCTTTAAAATGTCCCTATTTAAGGATAAAAATTATATACAAAGGTTTGTAAGGATTACATGGAAGAATCCCAAGTGATATACCTGGTGTTGAGTTTTCTGTCCTGTTTATGACTGGGCTTGGTTATTTATAGAAACATCTTTCAAAGATTAGCAGTGGCCCCGGGTTTCCCAAATTGGTCGGCAGATCTGTACTGTGCGTCCGGCGCCCAGGCCCAGACTAATCATAATCCGAATAGGGGACATAAACCCTGGCTGAGTTTGCAGGTATTGCTGCGCAGCTTCTGGTCTTCAAGTTGAACATTTCTTGTGGATTGACGTTCGGGAACCTTAAATTTCTGGATTTCAAAGATTAGCATACTGGACTCTTCAGCCTGTCCCCTCTATGACCAAGGTATAATGACTAGAGCACACTTTCTTGATCGTACATCTCCTGTACTGTATTGGGCTGCTAGAAGCAAGTATAACAGGTATGTTTCGTATGGGTGTAAGATTAAAAAATGCTTTACAACGCAAGTGAAGATATAAACATTAATAAAAGACGCAGAGAAAATGTCGAGGGTCTGGTTATTTTTTCTCATTGTGGAATTACGATTTTGCTACATCATTCGTTTGCCTTACTTTTCTTGTGTGTAATGACCCCGTGGGGTCGTTAGATTGTCATTGTATATAAGTACCTTTGCATCGCGTTGCGACCAATTCTGTTTCAGTAACTTAACTAAGAGAAGGGGTACAACTCTCAAAAAAGACACTCTTGTTATACATATTTACAATTCATTTACACATATATTTACACACACACATTATTTCGGATCATGCTGAAGTCTTCGTATTATTCAAATATAGTATTATTCAATATATAAATAATTTACAATTACAACTCATACTATTCATCATAACTTCCGCAATACCGACCCTGACGGGCAAGAGGCGAGTATGTGATAAGCAGGGATGTGAAAGAAATTATATTAGCAAATATGCTCACCCATGGGTTTTCTGTCGCTATTGGTTGCACTCGTCTCCACCACTTGAATACCACAGTTCGTGTAATATTTGTCAGTCACTATAATTCGTAGAGAGAGATCAAGAGAGTTATTCATCTCGTCACTAAAAGAGTTCGAGATTTCAGTGGTTGACGATAACTTGGAGTACACCTCGGATGTTGCTCTGCGTTGATCCCCTCTATGACGATCTGAGGGTTGGTCACCACTGGTCGGTGATCGTCTGCGCGTTCAAACCGCTATAAGAGGATGCGTACACCTTCAGGTAGAGGACTAGTAGCATTAGTTGATTCGGCTCTTTTTTTATACTTCACTTTGTCGCAATTTGCGGACCTTCGCTGGGCAATCAATTTCCCTTCGTCATTGGATTCTCTTCTCGGCCTTCTAGTAGCTTATTCCGTTGTTTTTTGTTTCTTTTTCGTAAGGAGCTCACGCTGGGCATTCAATTTCGTATTATTTGGATTCTCATCTGCCGTGTAGTAGCTTAGGGTATTTGCCGTTCTTTTTTGTAATAAGGGGGTCTCTTGTCGGCCCTGTGGCAGCTTAGTTTCTTGTCATTCTTTTTAATAAAGGGCTCTCCCGAAAATGCTCCAACACTCGTATATATATGTATATATATATATATATATATATATATATATATATATATATATATATATATATATATATATATATATATATATATATATATATATATATATATATATATATATATATTTATTGGTTGTGGCCCTCTTGTCTTCTCATTCGTTTGCACTACCTCTTTATTGGGATGATCACCTTGCTCGTAGATCATTTTCCCGGACCCCCATCGTCGCATTGGCCGCATCTGAAATATTCCGGTGCATTTTAATTAACTCCGACGCCTGTCCGTGTCTGGGGTATTTTCTCATCGGACAGTCCCCCGCTTCTCGACCTTTGCCATCAGATTTATAGCTGCTGACATCTTAATTTTCGATGTTTTATGACATCGTATTGTTGCACTGTACAACGCCTCTCTCTGGCGCCCCGAAGCGTCGGAACCGTAACTTTGTGCCTGACATTTTCAACTGGGTGGTCCCTACCAATTTAGATAGTCGTCTAGAGATAATGCATATTCACATCCCGCTTATTACATTGTAAGTAGCCTATTCTTTGTTGTTTATATATGCACAGAACATTCATAACAGGTTACAGCATTTATTTCAACAAAACAACTAACCCTATATATAAGTATTCATAGCATTTTTTTAAAATGTATGCATATTTCTGTTTGAATATCAACACATAGCTTATTGGCTGATTGTTATTTTACATGATATAAATCACGAATAGGAAAAATATCAACTAAAATGAAAAACTGTTCTTCATAAAGCTGATTACAATATTCAAATAATATCTTAAAAGAATTCAAAGGGAGATATCTTTCATGAATCGTTCATTTTACAATAGATATTTTTCTATTGTGTTGAAATTAATTTTCAAATCTTTCACTTCAATGAAATTGAACACGGGAAAAAAATCCAGATTAGAACAAAAATATAAATACACTTGCTGCATATCAAGTCAACTGAGCGCACAAAAAATGGAAAACAGGAAATAAAATTGATTTAAGCTTATTTTTCCAACTCTGATATAGATTTCCTTTTTTTGTAGAAGTCTTCCAATTTTATAACTTTACAATATTTATATATTAATAAACTTTATTATTCATAAAAAATGTTGTATATTTTGGGTAGAAACAATAGACCTAAGATAATCAGATTTATTAATGGAATTTTCTTAAAATTTTTTATACTTTTGAGGTTATATAAGAGAGAAAGTTAAAGAATAACATATTCGAAACAAAAATTTAAAATATCATCTTTGATAAGGGATCAATTCTTCATATCCATCATTTTAACAAAAAAGATGCATGAAACCAGGGATTTAGTAATAAGTTTTGTTGCATTCTATTCAATAATACGTTTTAATGCAACTACTTAACGTTTTATATTACATGCCGGAAATAAATTTCATATACATTACGCTCTTAGTTTGGCATTATTTTTATTTTGTTTATAGATAAAAAATTTAAATAAAAATCATATCTTTCTTAATATCGAAAGATCATATGAACTATTTTATGTTGTGAGGTATTACATGATTATTTTTTGCTAAAAACGAATAATTCGATTAAGTTAACCTTGGTACCATATATTTTCTCGGCGGAAAGTTTTTCCTAAGGTTTGCACATCGCTCAGTCAAAATGCGAGAAGTAAAAGGCATGCAAATTTGACAATTATTAAGTAATCTCTAAACAAGCCAATTATCCGAGGTATTGTGAGCTGAAGGGGAAAATCTCCCTCAATGCTAGAAGCGGACACCTAGTTAGTGTAAGAAATACCATCTACTGGTAATCAACTGAGAGTGAAAGGCAGTTAGCTGGAACAGGGGTTAGTTCAATACGATGGCTGGTACTATGTGCAAAATTGAGTAGACGGAAATTAAAGGTAGATTGTTAGTAGTGTGAGCTCCAGGTAGAAGTGGTCTATAATCCATATTTGTATAAGATACCACCCTAACATTGGACCGTAGGCACATTTTCATAAGACTTGATTATCCAAATCAGTTTGGATATGTTAAGCGATAGTTATTTGTTTACAAGTTATTGAAAGTAGGGTTATTTCAAAGAGTTTAAGCTTATTGGAAAAACACCTTCTGAAGAATTATGAAATAATCACCAAAATTAAGTACATGAAAGAACGTCAAAACTGGAACTAATATTGAACAACTATATTAGATATCAAAATTCCCAAAATTAAATAAAATACCTTTACTAGTAAAATATAATTAATTTAACGGAAGAATGGTTAAATATCATTACCATTACTAGCCAGGATCTACAGCTGTAAAAATTCTCTGAGACAAAAAAGTAGAAAATTAAAAAATTTTTCTTCATCCTTACATACGTTTTCTTCATCTTTAGATCTTTTTTATGCATGTTAAAAACACTTGTATAGCAATTGTACTAAACACATATAAAGTTAGCGTTAACTCTTTGGCGTCCAAAATTGTAATGATATCTTCTATTCAGTGAATGTATATAAAATATGTTACTTTATTTTTAATTTTCTTCCTCATAGTATTTACACTTAACCTTATAGACAGGTAATGCTATATTCTGATTATTGAGATTATCGATATTTCATTGCATACTACTCAATTCATCACACGAAAGAAAAACGTTTGAAATTTAACAAATATAAATCCGTGAATTGATTACAAAACTGCTATGGAGGAAGAAGAGACTCATATTTAAATACGACAAGATATTGTGAACATAAAATTTCATTTCACCCAAATTAAAGAATTTAAGGGAGTATATCTCAAATTCCTCTTCATTGTAGAGCATTTATCACTAGAATCTATTTATTAGGATTGAACCGTCCAAAAGACAAGAGGAATGAATTCTCAAAAAAATTCTCTAATGAATGTAAAAAGGTCCATTTACAATATGAAATGTAATTACAATTGTATTTTCCAAAGAAACTTTTTTATTTGAAAAATATTTCCGGGTTATAATGTATATATTAGTTTCAGAGGACATAGATCTGTAAATAGTTTTACTGGAAACCATGATATGCCAAAGATGAAATTTGCTTATAAGTTTTAACAATTTTTTTAACCTAACAATCTTTTACAAAAACGGCTAATGATCCGTTCAAAACTATTTCAGCTTCTTATATCGAATATATGCTATTTCTCAGTTGTATAAATATGTTGCCAGGTAAGCAAATTCTTTTATCAGTGTTCAACTCCCCGAAAAAAACCCACTTTACACTAAAAGAAATTCGTATTTTTAGAGCGTACGAAAACATTTTATTTCTTCAATACTTGTCAGTTCTGGTTTTTTTTATTTTTTATTTTATTTTCAACAATCCAGATTCCTTAAACTAATGCCCATTTGTTTATCTTTAACAAATGCAAAAGAAGTATTTCCCTTTTTTATAGTCAGAAAGAAATTGTTTTGAGTATTATTTCAAAACATACTTATAACAAAAAATCGGAGCAGCACGAATACTTCTGACTCTCACTTTGCATACAAACATGATTTCATTGTGTCTTAATTTGAAGTTAAATGAATCGAATTTTGCAAATTAAAGAATATTTTACGAGTAGTTTATGGTTGGGTTTGGCATGGTTTGGACAGCTACGGTCAATTTTTGCTACACGAGGGTTAATTAGATCGGGACCTACTGTTTAAAGTCGATTCAGAACGGCTACAAACGTCCATGCCAAGAGTGGGATTCGAACCCCCTGACTTTACGAGTAGTTTATAACATTTTAACAGTCAAATAATACATATGCATGTATGAGAAGTATTTATCTATTAATTCATGTGTGTGATAGTTACAGTTCAATAAAAATTTCAAAAAGGGGAAATATCATAAATCCTCTCAATTTATTCAAATATATTTCATCACGATAAGTACTTAAAAGGGTATTATTTATTTGAAAACATACTTTTAAATACACTACTAAAAAGAATTCGAAAGTAATTCGATAATAACTATGCATGATCAGGCACCCATAAAGAAATTTCAGAAACAGATAAAACAGGGAACTAAAAAAATATGACAATAGCCAGTTTTAATAAACATATTACTCCGTGTTAAGTTAAAAAAAACAAGTTTTATTGATAAATGAAATACCTTACATAATCCTTTAATACAGTATGGGGTCATGATAGATCTCATGGTGTATTAAAGAAAATTGTGTTTTTAAGGGACTTATACATCCCTCTAGAAATATTATTAGATTATCATTTCAGTTCTAAGGTATTATCTCAGCGAAGGGTTATGTGTTAACCCTTTCAGGTCAATAACCTCCACCGCTTGCACGGTGCAGATTTGTCCCCCGATTTTTTTAATCTAAAGAATCTTGAAAAATTTTCCAATTAAAGGTTGCAAAATGTTTTTACTTCTTTAAACTGATAACAGATGTCAGTACTAACCATTTTTCTGCTCATTTAACTGGAATACATTGAATGCAAGTCAAAAAAAGACTAGATTTAGGCGCTTGCACTGTGCAAACGCCGCCCCTCAAAGGGTTAATATCTGAAGATCAAAACAAACATCAGAACGACCTTCAAAATGCCTTCCCGTCCTCAGTAGGATTCAGGATTGGGGAAAGAGAAGCCAGTCCGTATGCTGTGTTATTTCATTTTCAAGGCAGGTTTCCACTATTTTTGGTCGGGGAGGATATATTGTAGCCCATTAAAGAGAACCAATCTTTAAATGTTCCTCATTAAGGTGGAAAATTTTGATGTAAGAACACACCACAGCATCTGATCTGTTTCAGAAATCCGCTCTCTCTCTGGACGCAAGAGTACGCATCAGTCAACGATATTAAATCCTGCCAATACAAAGGCTAGGAATTACGAGGTAAAGTGCTTCTTCACGTCTAAACATATTTCGTTTGTGAATATGCGATAGGGTATTTAGCATTCGCTTTTGCACTGGGTAAGAGTTGGATGACTATCAGTTGGAACATTGAACCCAAACTAGCTTAGATAATAAACTAGCATTTTAATTCCTGTCAAAGTTCTTCAGCTTTTTGGGATGAAGAACAGCGTGATAAACACAAGGAGCTTTCGTTAAGGGGATGGTGGACTTTCAAATTACCAAAAAATCGATCAAAAATTGGAATTTTTTTTCGGGGGGGGGGTGTATTAACATTTAAAAATTATGTATATATTGGAATGAAAGGCATTTAAAATATGTAATGAAACGTAAAATGAAAACTTGGTGGCTTTAGAAAAGTAAATATTAAAAGTAGGTGAAAAAATATCTTTTAAATGGCTTTTTATCAAAATGAGTAATTTCCAGATTTGCAAGTCTTTGAAATGCTCATTGCGTCACAATTTTTGACAAAATTTTATAAAATTTAAAGACTCCTCTTATACATTAAAATAAATCTATGTATCCATTTCAGGTTTCGACATCATTACGATTATCAAAGTTTAACTTAAGTGTAGAAAAGTACAAAAATTTCACGAAAATTCAGAGTACAAGCATAAAAACATTTCCTAAAAATTAACTATTCAATGAAAGTACAAAATAATACATAAATCTGTTCAAAATGTATTTATAAGTAACATAAAGGCAAAATTAATGGGGGAAGTTGTAAGGTATACACAAGATTCGATTCACAAGAATCGAACTTTTGAGTGAATGAATTAAAGAAGCTGCTTGGGATATGCTAATTTCGGCATACGCGCTTAGTATAAATACCATGCAGCGTCATTAATAAAAAAAAGGTGGTTAGGATTGAAGAAGGTTGTTAAAGTTGATAGATAAGCGATAGGGAGCTACGAGGTATGCAGCTCCAGTACTATCCTGAGCTAGTGCTTAGGGGGCCCAAAGTTTACGTGGCAGAACTGCTGGTTTGACTTACTGTTCGTGAGTATTGAAAAATATATTGTTCTTGAAAGCAGTATTTATATATTCCATACAAGTAGTACGTATGCTTATTGCTGTAAAAGCCAATTATATATGTGCAACGAATTCAATAAACATTGTTTCATGTATAAACTGTGTTTGCATCAAATTCATTTAGAGTGCCACTTCAAATTATATACACCCAAGTCTGGGTAGAAGTGAGCTATTCTCTATAAAGTGGAAAATTGGATCGCAAGGAAAATTTTAAAAAAAAACATAATAAAAATTTAAATTTTTTAAATATTAAAAACAAATTTTTAAATATTTATAAAGTTTTATGAGGTGTTTGATGTAGCTATGCTTTAAAGAATATTTATGCAAAATTTCATATCTCTGAGGTAAAAATTTTAAAAAGTGCTTAGTAACGTCCACCATCGTCCACCATCACTGAAATGAATAGAAGTTCGCATGTGGTCATTTCGCATACAATTAACCCTTTGTGAATCCGATTTCGTGTTGTCTCGGATGTTACCCACCGTCCTCTTCCGTTTCAGTGCAGTTGTATTTAACGAGTTCCTCCCAGCAAATACACCCCGATATCTTTTTTTTCGTGGCCTATTTTGGTGGCTGCCAATAGCTGCCCTGGTCATCTTACTGTCTCTGTTTTGTGGACGCTTTTAAAAATTACTGCAGTTGCATATATATATATATATATATATATATATATATATATATATATGACTTCATTATCTGAGAAACTGAAAATGAAGTTTCTGTTTCTGTTCAGAAACAGAAACAGAATTATCTTCATTATCTGTTTCTGTTTCTGTTTCTGTTTCTGTTTCTGCTTTCATGTTTCTGTTCAGAAACATGTATTTTATGCAGATATAGCTTTACCAAGAATTTTTACGCTTCGAAAAGTTCTGAATTGCGTATGGATTAAAGTATAGCTTTTGGAGTATAAATCGATAATTTTTAATACTGGATTTTGTTTTCTGTGTAAAACTGGGTTATTATTAAAAGTGGGTCATTATGAAAAATGAACTAAAATATCTAATATCAATGTTCTACTCAAACGTTGGCCAAAATTCCAACATTATCTCAAACATAAAATTTGGCATAGCCTGTTTTATTTTCTTCATCGTATAGGAAAATGATATTTTTGTTAAATTAACTTGAGGTATAATGGGTACGTTGAGGTATAATGACAAATATCCTTCAAACTATATACATGATTATATTAAATTTCTCATTCAAAACTTGTGAGTATAAAATCTATTTTATTCAAAATATTAATTCATATGGATCTCAATAAATCATACAATTAATTTTATTCACATTATCCTATTTACACCATTTGCATGAGAAGTAATAACCCACTTTTACACAGAAAACAAAATCCAGTATTAAAAATTATCGATTTATACTCCAAAAGCTATACTTTAATCCATACGCAATTCAGAACTTTTCGAAGCGTAAAAATTCTTGGTAAAGCTATATCTGCATAAAATACATGTTTCTGAACAGAAATTCAGTTTCTCAGATAATGAAGTCATATTTCTTCGGAACAATTCGGAATCGTATTTGAAACAGCCCACACCAAATAATATAATACAAAATATGTTCATTTTAAAACTTCATATGAAGTGACATTTAAGGTACGCAAAATATGTCGAATTTAAAGAGCTTATGGGACGTCTTCTATATTTTATCAACGCTTATATCTTTTATGCCTTGAAATAAGGATATCTTTATGATCCATTTACTTCTAGTTCAACATCGTTCGTTTACTTTTCCGTATCTTTCTTATTTACTTAGGGCACATTCATTTGAAATATATTTTCCTCGTTAATTTCTTATAAATGGCGGTTGTGGTGGAACTGGACTAAAGAGAAAGTAAATTGAGATAATTATACAAGAATCAACTTTTCATTATCCTTCCTCGCATTTAAACAATCTCTTTCAATTCACTGTCTAGATTATATGCAGTTTAAATGTGAACAACATAAGCATGGTTAAAAATTTGGAATTTTAATTGCGTAATATTCTCAAAATAACAAGGTAAGTTTTAGCAATGCTAGATTATATATATATATATATATATATATATATAGTGGAATTTCAGCCTAATGGCCTGAAAAAACCATTAGATAAAAAGCAGAGAGGAGATTTTAAAACCTCAAACCTGTTCGAACGTGTTTCTCCACTCAGGAATTTCCGCCCCTGCAGGGGTCACGCAAGTACAGTCGAATCAGCTGATAGACCAGCGGCTGGACAGCGAGAGGGACAATGCCTCTCTCCCGGCTGTCTGCGAGTTTGACATTATAAGATAAAAGGAACTCCGCCCCTGACGAAGTCGATTATGGTTATTCCGATATTCTATCGATATGCAAATTATCGTCGTGTTGCACCCGAGACCCCCAGGATTGCCAATGAAAAAAGTGATTCAGGAGCGCGGAGATTAAAATGTTCCGCTAGGGGAAAAACTGATATAAGAGGGATGCATGAGATTTTTGAGGGGCCTCGCTGAGCGTCTTCGTTTTCTGTAGGAGCTCTTCTCTAGAGCCTTCGGAGCTCTTCTAGTTTCTGCTAAAGAGAATCCAGTTTTCCTTCTTAGAGAGTGAGCATATATTGCTCTTCGTCGATTTTCTTGGAGCTTTGAGCTTCGTTCTTGAGAGAGTGCGTGAGGCGAGCCGCCTGCATCAAGAGACATCGGTCATAAGTGGCAGAGCCTGCGCTTAAATAGCCAGAGAGCTAATAGTTCTATTTCCGGAGTGTCCAATCCGATACACGAATGTTACGCGATTTGTCTGACTTCAGCGAACGTAAAGTTTTCCAGGACAGTGGTTCCAGGATTCAAGCCGGAATCCCCGAGGACGACTTGCAGTGGAGGTGCATCGAGATTTTTGTGAGGACTATTCCTAAATTGTATGTGTGCGAACTCAAGTGACGTCCATCTGTGTACATCTTAAGATACATATATATATATATATATATATATATATATATATATATATATATATATATATATATATATATCGCGTCCCAGAAATAATGGTGGGGTTTCAAATGGCTACAGCTATGCAACAAATCATGTTGCAGACACGAGTCATAAGTTAAATGATTGAGAAACTCTCCAAGTTTATTTTTTCAAAAGTTTACGTGCAGACTCCAGCAGACTACGGGACTAGCGCTGGAAAATTCCGGAAAATTTAATTTTCCAGTTAGACGGAGCTCCTCCATGTTTTTCAACAATGGGACGGGACTTTCTTAACAAAACATTTTCTCAGCGATGTGTCGGACGAGTAGGATGGATTGCCTAGTCCCCACGGTCTACAAAACTTACCTCTATGGATTTCTATTTTGGGGGTTATGTAAAATCACAAGTGTATCCCCTTCATGTCCGAAATCTGGACCGTTTAAAACCCTTTATGGGGCACCATTTGCACAGTGCAAACGCCAAAATCTAGTCTTTTTTTCACTTGCATTCAATGTTTTTCAGTTAAATGAGCAGAAAAAAATGGTTAGTACTGCCATCTGTTATCCGTTTAAAGAAGTTAAAACATTTTGCAACTTTGAAATGGAAATTTTTCAAGATTCTTTAGGTTAAAAAATCAGCTCCGGGCAAACGGTGGAGGTTGTAGCCTCTGAAAGAGCTAAAAGAAAGGATCACTGAAGCTGTTTCGTCTATCACGCCGAACGTTCTCTGCCGTGTATGGGAAGAGACTAAATATGGTCTTGACGTCTGCACAGCACCTAAAGCAGCACATACCGATATCTGCTGAACAGATAAGAAACTTGGAGATTTTCTCTTCATTTTGATGTATGATTCCTCTCTCTACAATTCTTTGTTCCGAAGCTATAACCACTTAAAACTCCACCATAATTTTGGGGTCACACTGTGCCTATATATATATATATATATATATATATATATATATATATACAGTCGGACATCTATTTATCAAAGTCGCTAAATCTCGAAAAGAAGTTCTTTATATGGAGAATTCGTTAAATAGAGATACACCTTTTAAAATACTTAAAACTCACACAAAACATATTTAAAATTCATAAGCACTAAATATTATTAAAAAAGTAATTAATCACACCTTTATTTTGTAAATTAATATCTATTTGTTTTATATATCTTACCCATCAAAAAGAAATCTGCAAGGAAAACAAGAATAAGACAAAACATTGTCCGGGAATACACTGTATTTTCAATTTCCAGAACCGGAGTTACCAGCACGACTCTGATCAACAATCTAGGAAACGGGAGACTAGTTCAAGGACACGGGACAGCTCCATAAAGGGTGAAAGAGGGATATTGAAAGTTATTTTAATGAAGTGGACAGTGGGGGGGCGAGGATTAAGGTTGCACTTCCTGGATGAAATGCAAAGAATGACAGCCAATTAATTTACTGCTCTCGGTGAGGTAGGCGACTGGTAAAACCAGTTCAAGGTCATTTATCACCATAAAATGTGTTAAAAGAAAGAATATGTTTGAAATGTAGAGAAATATTTTGAGAAATATGGATGAAAAAAATATTGGATCACAAGAAAAAGTTCGTTAAATAGAGAATGCACTTCGTTATTTGGAGGTTATTTTACGAAGAAATTCGCAAGATATATATATATATATATATGTGTGTGTGTGTGTGTGTGTGTGTGTGTGTGTGTGTTTGTTTGAGTGTGTGTGTTGGTTGTTATTCCATGCTATTCTCATATTATTTTTCCCATTGGTATAGAGATTTAGAAGCTATGTTAGGAATGAATGACGAACATCTTCCTACAACCATTAAAAATGTTCAATGTGTAATTCCTTCGTAAAACATTGGTAGAAATTATCAGTTCAGTTAATGCCTTACTTTATTCTGCACGTCTTATGTGATAGGTTCACAGGTGCAACACGAACACTCCCTGATTAGCAGCTGTAATAGACACACGGAGTCCTTAAAATGACCGCAAGAGGAGAACACTATTCTTCTTTTTCTAATCTTTTTTTTACCTAAAAATTAATTATACTGCATGAGGTAGGTACATAGGAAACCAGTAAAGAAAATCCTGTTGTGTGGGTCTGATGAGACGGGGTAGTTTTGGAACAAATAACGGTTCCACGGGTTTCTAAGTTTTCCTAAGGACTCGGACTACCCCAGCGTAGTACCTCGGCGAAAATGACCTGAAAAATTAGGCTGAAATTCCACAATATATATATATATATATATATATATATATATAAATATATATACGAAAGATATAAAATTTAAGTTCACCCCTGTAAATTTTCTTTCATTCCCATGCTTAAGATGGCATTACCAAATTCTGTTTTGAAGAACCCAGGAATATTTTTCATAGCGTCAGCAATCCCTGGGCAAGCCACGAAACCGTCCGACCCCTTTTCTATGCCCAAATAACGCGATCATCCTGCAAAACTGATGCAGCTTGCAAGGAACATCTTTGCTCAGCAAATTCTTCAACCGCAGATACCTCTATACGCAAACCCCGGGAATCACTCGGGTGTTCGCTTTCCATTAGATAAGATGTCTGTTTAGCCACTCGGAAATAAAATTTTTATTCCAATATTCCTGTAATCTGACCTTATTTCATTACACACACACACACACACACACACATATATATATATATATATATATATATATATATATATATATATATATATATATATATATATATATATATATATATATTGCATTGCTAAAACCTACATTGTTATTTAGAGAATATTACGCAATTAAAATTCCAAATTTTTAATCCTGTTTATATTGCTGACATTTAAACTACATATAACTGGCTGTCCTCGTGTCCACTTTTCACGCTCGATTCGTCTGTTTGGAGATAATTTTTTTCAACGTCTCACAAATGCCATAGAGGAAATATACGATAGTTTTGTGGCAAATATGGCAGTTCCTGGTTAATTCTACAACTGAGGCAAGAGCCAAAAGTTCAGCAAATTAAAGATCAGAATTTTCCAACTGTAATACATAGAAGGCTTTGGTCTCAAAAATTGCTATTTATACTCTTGCGTCCTCACATGACCACTAAAGTCGTAACGTACATGACCAAAAAGTCTTACTCTTACACTTTTATCCAGTGTCTGAATTAAGCATGTTAGTTCACAGTTGAACAAACCTAACAAAACTCGACAATCACAAGTGAATATCATTTATTAATTGATATTAGAATGATAAAAAAATGGCTACTCTAATGGTCCTCAATCTAGGCCAGGAAGTCCGCGCATCATTTTTAATTTGAATTCTCTGAAAAAAAGCAAGAAAATATAGTTACGAATTTTTAATAGTGTTTATGAAAATCACTGGAACTGAGTTTTGTTACTTCCATTTTCAACAATGAAATGCAAGTTACAAATAAGCAGGAAAGCTGTACAAAAAGATGAAGTTTGTAATATTATTGCAGGAAGAGGGAACGAAATATCATCATGAAAACAAAAACTAAAAGCAAATTAATAATCATGAAGTATTTGTGAATTAGAAGCCACAATGAATCAAAATGTTTTCAAACAAAACAAACAATTTAAAGATAAAATAAACTATGAATAAAATAAAGATTAAAATGAACTATGCGAAGAACCGACCATATAATTTTATGCAAACTTTATTGCGATATGCATTATTCGCATAAAAATGCAAAAGGTCCATAGTTCCTCTTTCCAAAGGTCGAGTACATGTGCGACGGCTATTTGCCGGAATATGAACTCGGATCTCCTGACCTCGAGTTCAGTCCCCTTCCACCAAATGAACTCTGAATATGTAAGGAACTCACTTTCATGTTTCAGACTCAGTTTCAGACTCGTTAGAATTGTGAAGAAATAGTTCTTCACAATTCTAACGATGCTGGAAAAAGGGAGAGGAATATAAAATACTCCATTTAAAGGATTTATCATATAATTTTAATACATAAACTTTATTGCGATATGCCTAGTTCCCATAAAAATATTTTTTAAAACATATGTTTTAACTTTAGAGGAAAACTCCAGAACTTTTAAAACATTTTCTTCGTATGTTTAAGATAAATCAATAAGCAAATTTATAATGCCAACATATTTTTTCTACCATCAGATGATCGCTCTTTAAAATATCATACATATAGTGTCTTGACAAGTATATTTTTTAATATATAATTTTCGGGCAGATAGGGTGAAACAAGGTGGTTAAACTGTACGAGTAAGTCTTTCTTTATTTCAGAAAAATGTGGAATAAGTTTAAAAAGTAGTTCTTGTAGATGCTGCTGAAGAACTGTGTGTAAAACTTTCTAAACCAAAAACTGAATTATAAGAATTCTGTGTCTAATGTAACATTTCTTTTGCAATAGCATGGCTTAAAATAACAAGAACAATTTTTTATTAGCTGATTCCCTGGATGAAAAATGCATTTCGTATTTAAACATATCAGTTTCTGTAGTGGCAATCGATGCAGGAAATTTTGCTTTGTTTTGATAAAAAAATAGACTAGTGTGTTTTTAAAGAATGAAATTTTTTTCTTAATTAATAAACGTATCAAATGAATATTTTGATAAGAGAACGAAATATATTTTCACAAGTTTTTATTAACAAAATAAAGTAATATTCATGAATTATAGGATTTATAAATGTTGGTTCAGAAATATTATAAATTATGGTTTAAAATTAAAGTATGCTAAAAAGATTTAACTGCCTTGTCATGATATTATTCTCGATCAACTGAATGCTCTTCTTTGATGAGAACTTGAAATCAAATAAAACTATTTTCCTCAAAATAAAATTCAGAGGCAAAATTGGAAGATTTTCTGTTAGATATTTTTCTAAATCTATGCGAAAAATCATTCAAAACATTGTTCAAGCAGCCTTTAATAGACTTCTAATATAATGTTCGTGAAATCCTCTTCCATTGGTATGTGAGATAATTCTCTTTTAAGAAATGAGATTATGTCAACGTTGACAAATATTAAATAGAGATTTTAGCATATTAATATAATATAATCTATACTTTCTGATACTTTGCTCTTTTTGAAAATATTTTAGTATGGATTCATGTATTTCAATGCAGCTATGAAATCTTCAATCTCCATGTCAAAGTTGTTGTTTCTTTTAATTCATACATTTACTATTAAAATAATAAATATTCTAAAATTGTATAATTATTTCTCATATCTAAGAATTTTAAGCAATAATAATTTTTATATGATAGAATTTTTATAACTTCCTTTATTTAAGTAATGTTCAGAAAAATCGATTTTAATTTCGAGAACGAAAAAATTCTAAAGCAATGGAATGATAGATCTGAGAGAAAACGTATATTAAAAGCTGAAAAAAAATAATAAGCAGAGCTAAACAAAAAATAAACCTTCTGAGGACATTTTTCAAAATATAATTCATAATTCCTATAATTAAATTGCTCTAGAAAATATAAATAAAATAAAAACATAAGTAACAGTATCGATATAATTAATTAAAACGATGAGACATTCATCGTCCAAAAAAGACTTCAGAGGTCTTTTTTTTATCAAGAAAAGAAAGATTTTAAATCATCAAATCACACACGTTAATTTGCTTTCGCTACCAAATTTGTTTGTTTCAAACGCAACTTTTTTTCCTACAACATAAATGTTAAAAAATTACCTTTGTTATTCCCAATAAAATATTTTTTATTGTTTTTCCCCTTTTTTCTATAAAAAATATTTGTTTTGTATAGTTTTGTTTGTAAAACCCAGTGAAAACTCTCTCTCTGTGAAAATCAATAAATACTGGTACATTTCAAAACTAAATGAATTTTTTTTCAAAGATGGTATCATGAAAAAAATGATTTTTTTCACGTGTTATATTTAAAAAACTTTCAAACAGTAACGGGCTTAGTACTCAGAGAACTTTTAAAAAAAAAGTAAAAATTCCTTCGGTGAGTATCCAGAAAACAATACTTCAGAAGCATAGTTCACTGGGAAGTTATAATTCAATTTTTCCGAAATGATTAAGCATGTGACATGATAATGTTTAATATAAGGATTAATATAAGGAATACAAAATCTTTGTAAAGTCAGTCTTAGTTCAGCACGCGGAAGAATTTGTTTAGATAAGAATGCAAAGTAATATCCAGCAATCACATACTGAAAGTGTATATGATAATCAATACAATAAAAAAAAATAAATCTACAAAGAGTTTTCAAACGTAATTCTGTAAACAATATTCATTCTAGAAAATCTCTATTTGTGACATCCGCAGATACATTAAAGCATAGAACTAGCATAAATTTATATTACGAAATTTAAAGACATACAGTAAGATGGGCATACTTTGTGACGGATTTTAAGTTTTTTCCTGTGCCAGCCGATCAGTTTTAAAAGCAGCCCAAAACGATAAATTCCAAAGCATTGGTACATCCTTTCCTTACATAGTAATGTATTGCGCTAAACCGGATCTTTAATTACCATTGAGAAATTAAAGTTAAAATGTGTCACAAAGTGCCCCACCGAGTGGAGCTACTTTGTGACATCTGTGACATCTTTTGCCTTGAAATCCAAGAGGAAAAATAACTTGACACAAAGTTGGACAGTAAGACGCCTATCAAAATCTTGTAACACAATTATATATATATATTACAAATATTGTATAGATTTATTTGTATCTTTACATCAAAGAGACCTCGGGTGCCCGGGGCATCCATCAGTTCATTAAGAAGACGAGGAAATTCGTCTTTCGGCACATTCTGCTCCTTCGGGAAGTTTTTTCCAGATAGTCGATACTTCTTTCTCTCCAGTGGTATTTTCGAGGACGGAAAAATGCAATATCGAGCGACTGGAGGAGGTGGGTCGACTTTGTGGGTTATTTAGAGACAGTGACAATGTGTCACAAACTGACCCCGTCACCTTTCGATAGTTAGGTTATGTTCTCATATCTGTCGGAAATATCACTACAAAAAAGTCATATTTCTCCACAATCTAACCAACATATTGACAATAAAATATAATTAGCTGTGGTAGTTGGTTGCATAAGATGTTAGCCTTCAGCAAACAAAGTTTCCCAAGTTTGAGTCAATAGCTTGGACACAAGTTTGAAAAATACACTGGCTAGCGAAGACAAATGGCCCGCAGAAGCTTCGGACACTGTCCAATAGGTGTCTCTGTATATCGGACAAGCTGTTGGTGCTTTGCCTACCTGGTATCACGGGCGCGGCGCAAGATACAAAATACAAAAAAATTACTATGTGCCACAAAGTTACCCCTGCCGTCACAATATACCTGTCTTACGGTACAATAAAAATACAGAATTTTTCGGGACATTATTCGGTTAGTGAGGGTTTAAGCTTAATTACGCATTGGGCCTTCGACATTTACTCTCTATTCTCTTATTAAAATTATAATTCCTACTTATATTACAGTCATTAAGAGGTCACTAAATGTGCTTTTAACTAATCTGAATTATGTTTATGTGTATATTAATACTGCTGTATGCATGTGCACAGTTAATCAACGAATTCAGATCAATATTATGTATTTAATATCTGTTGCTGCTTATGTCACTTGACCGACAGCAGCATCAGATCAAATCCCGAAGGCTATGGGCGATGAATGTGTGGCTCCTGTTTTGACTGACACCACAAAAGTCGGAGTCCGACTTGGCCAAACGACCAGTCCCGTAATTTTGGACCGAGTCAAGCGGTGACCAGAACATTTGACCTCGCACCTCCAGAGGTAATTTTGAGAACTTGGAGGACATTGCAGACACGACAGATTTTACGTGCACCAGCCACCATTAGTGTACAAGGCAGGGTATTTTGTCAGCGACGAGCATCGAACCAGTGACTTTCAGATCACTAGCCCACTGCTCTTGTCAACTGAGCCACTGCGCCCTATTTAATATATTTTATCCTTTTCTACTAAACAGTTTAAGGTGGAGCGATTCACAATGATAATGCCCTCTAAAAGTATCCTTTTAAAAAGCCATTTACTACTTAGATTGAGATTGTAAGGTTAAAAGTTCAAAGTAAATAAAGGAGTAAAATTTAACTTTTAAATTCATCTTTGATTCTTCAAAAATGTCCTTATTAATATTTTTGACTTTTAAAATAACTATTCTTTTTGCACATATAATTATAAGTTCATACATTCTAAAAATATTTTTACATATGTAGTGTTCACAATTATCACTCCTTTGAAAAAATTTTCACTATAACTTCATTAGGTTAAATTTCACTATAGTTCATACGCTGAAAATTAATTATCCTTTAAAGACGAAATTTTAAGTGACTTCGACGACCGAGGATTTCACGTGCGTATGCATCTGCCCCTTGCTGAAAGCCATAATAAGCGAAATTGATTTTAACTTTCAATTGAAAATTTGTTGATATATATTTGGGATTTTACTAATGAAATAGATTATATGCCATGTCGTAAAACTCCCCAACGCAATCGACTATTCTCAGCAGTGACTAATGCATTTTATTGATAATATGCTAAAATACAATAGTAGATCAATATCGTCTACTCAAACAAAAGCATTATTTAGTATCATAAACGATAATAAATTAAAACCTGATCAATAATCACATTAAAATCCCTCAAATTTACGTAAAAAAATGCTAAAATTATTTTCTAGTAATTTATTCGTTGTATTGCATTTCTGCATTGATAAAGAACAAATAACCACAATTCAAAAATTTAATGTGATTGCTATATAATCGTAAATAAAAAATACATTTTTCAAATCTTGGAAAGTAGATGTATTAAACTACGCATATTAGATTACTAACTATGTAAGGTATACACAAGATTCGATTCACAAGAATCGAACTTTTGAATGAATTAAAGAAGCTGCTTCAGATATGCTAATTTCGGCATACGCGCTTAGTACAAATACCACGCAGCGTCATTAATAAAAGAGGGGAGGTTGTTAAGGTTGAAAAGGTGTTATCCTGCGCTAGTGCTTAGCGGGCCAGAAGTTTACATGGCAGTACTGCTGGTTTGACTTACTGTTCGTGAGTATAAAAATATATTGTTCTTGAAAGCTGTGTTTATACATTCCGTACAAGTAGTACGCATGCTTATTGCTGTAGAAGCCAATTATATGTGCAACGAATTCAATAAACATTGTTTCATGTATAAACTGTGTTTGCTTCAAATTCAAATAGAGTGCCACTTCAAATTATATACACCCAAGTCTGGGTAGAAGTGAGTATAGATTCTCTATACTGGCGCCCGAAATTATATATACCCTGGTAGTTAGCGTTACATTTGTAACGAACAACATAATTGAAATTAAAACTGTGTACTGTGTACTTATATTGATAAAATTGTTGCAAGTACTTATATACTATTTTAAAAATGAGTGTTGTAGAACAAAATCCTGCTGGAAATTTTCCTCGGGTAATTATGGTTCAGCAAATTGCGCCATTCGAAGCCACATTCAATGGCGGCCCCTCGAGCCAATTCCTAAAGAAAATTGAGCATTACTTTCAGCAACAATGCACCCCAGAGGGGGATAAACTTAAAATTGCTCTAACCGCTTTAAGAGGTAGTGCATTTCAGTGGTACACATGCATGCAAAGCAGTAATCTGATTTTTGACTATTTGTCATTCAAGCAACAGTTTCTTAGCGTTTTTCCAAAGACCTTTAATCAAAGTGAAATTGAAGCGGAAATTTATTCGCTAAGGCAACGTGAAGGTCAGTCTGCATTAGATTTTGCTACGGAAAAGATTTCCAAGTGTGAGGAATATTTAGAAGGGGTAACGGAAGCGGTAATCTTAAAAATAGTTATCCAACGTTTGAAGCCAAGTGTTCAAGATTTTTTTAGATAATCAAACAATTACAAGCAAGGTTACCCTCCTTCAAGCTTTAGCTAAATATGACAATAGACATTTCTTCGCTACCCCTCACCGTCATTCAGGTACGAGAAGTTTTATACACCCGCGCCAAAATTTTTCGCGAGTTTCAAACCAGCAGCGTAAGCAGTACCGCAGGCAAAATAATAGAAGCGCACGGCGATATAATGAAATTAGTGCACTTAAAGAAAATAATATGCAAGCACCTTACTTGCACTGGCAAGTTGATTCA
The DNA here is from genome assembly GCA_907164885.2 of Dolomedes plantarius. Classification (NCBI taxonomy): domain Eukaryota; kingdom Metazoa; phylum Arthropoda; class Arachnida; order Araneae; family Dolomedidae; genus Dolomedes; species Dolomedes plantarius. The sequence continues at coordinate 99,557,309 of OU015501.1, forward strand.
CATGATATGGTTCAACCTGTTGAAACTGTGTGGTCAAATGTATTATTTTGTCCGAGCAGTAATCATTATTTTGAGAATAGTGAAAGTCAGGGTATTTTTGTGGCTTATAAAGAAAGTGAGTCTAGCTGGAATGATGAAGTAATTCCAGTACAAATTTCTGAAAATAGTGCCGATACTAATGCTAGTGGTTTAGAAAATAAATCATCTGACACTTCTATTAATGCTATACCTGATATTATTGATGCTATACCTGATATTTTAGATGATATTCACACATCTGTTAATGAAGGAAATTTAGTAGATGACGAAGTATGCGTTACGGAAGTTAGTGAATACTTATTAGTTGACGACAATAAAAATTCTTTAAACGATAGTAGGAACTCGCTAGGTAATGATATTATTTCAAGTTTCCATCCGAATGAGGATTGTGTAGGCCAGGTTGATAATATGGTTTTAAATAAAGTACATGAAAACCATACTGAGAATCAGGATGAAAAGTTGACACAGAGTTATACTGTAAGTAGTTTAGCTGATGCTTCGGAAGTTATAGACGTCGTTTGCATTAAAACGCACCAGTACGAAAAGCTTAATCTTCCTAAAACTGAAGCAGTGTTAAAGAATTTAAATGATACCGATTCTGATGTCGCAAGTTTCAAAGAGACTTTTTCGTCAAAAGAGGATAAAACTAAAGTTGAGGGGGATAAAAAACGTGAAAAAGCGCCTTCAGGTTCCAGCATTAAAACTGCAAATACTGAAGTAATTAAGGCGGTAAACAAGAAGTTGCATAAGCACCAATACCAAAAACAGAGTCAGTTTGTTGAAAAACATGACACAAGTAGAGAGATAAAGCCAGTAACTAAACACGATGGTGCGGCGTATAAACTTGACAAAATAGAATCTGCATTAAAATCTAATACCGATACAAGCAAAAGTACGAAGAAAGGTAAAGTGTGCACTACAAAAACTCCATCAAAGGATGAATGCGTCGCTGATAAGGTACACAAGGTTATCAAAAGGAAGAATGACAATTTTAAAGTTCCTTTGCATAAGTACAGGAAACGGAAGATTTCAGCCCCCCAGCAAGGTTGGCCTCCTCCCAAGAGACCTCCTGTCCATCGTCAAGCCGGACCAGCGCCTCAGGACCTACGACCTGCTGCACAAAGGATGCCCACACGGTCAACGAACCCCTTTACTAGGACTGCGACCATCAAGAGAGGTCCCACGGATTGGACAGACTGGTGCAAGGAAGTTGCTGCATTCATGAACAAGTCTTGTATCAATTATCTTTTTCTAACTCCCACCCTTTAATAAAACCGAACCAAATTGGTTTGCAGTTCCCCCAGTGTATATACTGTAAACATTTTGAGGGGAAGTGGTGAGCCATTGAAAAAAAATACGGCATACTGTTGTTTTATAAATTTTTGAAGGGGACATGTAGTGACTAGAAAAAAAAATACATACTGCACAATATACCAATTAACCACTAATGTACTAACTTCACAAAAAAATAACACATGTACATTATAAATTGGGGGAGAGCAGATACAGTCAAGAAATGTCATGCTGTGCAATTGTGTTGTCACTTTTAATTAAAATAGATATTTTAGGGCGCAGTTGGCATCCCAGTATCCGCAACTCTGCAAATCCACTGTTTGATGGTGTCACCTGGACCCTTCGGGGTTAGTTTTGTAAAATGGTAGTGGCGTTTTTCCCCCACACAACGTGTGGAAGGTTTTTTGGCTTTGCCACCCATTATGTAAAAAGTCAGACCAGCACGCGTTTTCAATTAGTTAACTGAAGCCGTTCAGACCTCAGTTACCTAATTTTTTTTTCGAGGGAGGCCAGTGTAAGGTATACACAAGAATCGAACTTTTGAATGAATTAAAGAAGCTGCTTCAGATATGCTAATTTCGGCATACGCGCTTAGTATAAATACCACGCAGCGTCATTAATGAAAAGAGGGAGGTTGTTAAGGTTGAAAAGGTGTTATCCTGCGCTAGTGCTTAGCGGGCCAGAAGTTTACATGGCAGTACTGCTGGTTTGACTTACTGTTCATGAGTATAAAAATATATTGTTCTTGAAAGCTGTGTTTATACATTCCGTACAAGTAGTACGCATGCTTATTGCTGTAAAAGCCAATTATATGTGCAACGAATTCAATAAACATTGTTTCATGTATAAACTGTGTTTGTATATAATTCAAATAGACTGCCACTTCAAATTATATACACCCAAGTCTGGGTAGAAGTGAGCATAGATTCTCTATAACTATATTAAACTATATTAACTGTATTATGCTTTTTATATTTTATTTTTAATAGTTTTAGCTCACAAAATTTCAAACCATTGCATTTAATGTCAAATGTTTAATTTTTAATGGGGTTTAAATAATTTGATAGTTTAAACCAAGTGATTAAAACATTCGTAATATTTTTTTCTACAAACTTCACATAAACTGTATCTTAGAACTGATAAAACGCTCTCGTAGGGATTTAAATACATATAATCTTTTTCTTGTATTTTTCATTGCAACAATCAGACCGTAATGATACGACTCACTAGGCTGGGAATTAATTATCGAGCTTAGCATATTATGTTTAGTTAACAAAGCGGCAACTGGTGTTTCTGCCTTTCATTGCGACATCATATAACTTTTTATATTGAAAATAATATGATTTGTGTGTTTATCGTATAGTCAAGAAAAACAATGTGGAATAATGGATTATTTTGATGGAATTATCTTCTCCCTGCAGAATTTTAAAATTATAGAATTTCGCAGCAAAAAGTAAATAAAATACGCATTTTGAATTTCGTAGACATAAAACAGCCATCTTCCCTCCAAAAAAAATCTCTCAATAACAAGGCAATCGTGACTCCAAGGAAAAGGGCTTAAAATTTTTACCATACCCAATACAGAAAAGCTGTGAAGGAAGGGAAAGCTCAAAGAAATATTCAGGAAAGAGAAAGGATTGAAGTAAAAAATAAAGCCCATGCAATGAAATGAGAGGGAAGATGAGCAACAGAGAAAGGAAAGAATAAACGTCTTATCAATAATAATGATTGAAAATAGCAAATTATTAAATTCCAAACTCAAAGATTATAAGGTAGGTGTCCCAAATATCGCCTTCTATAACTTTTTTCGACATTTCATACACGTTTTAGTATCTGATTAGGCTCGAAACTCAAAGAACATCCCTAAGAATTATTTGCTTTGGTATCCTGAGATCAACCAGCTCCAAAACCACTGCCAGTTTAAGTTATGTAGCTAAATTAGAAAAATTGAAATTTCCAGTGAACTCCAGAGCAGTTCCTAATATCGCCTTCCTCTGTTCCTCTTACCACCTACCAGGCGAAATTAGGAGCACCTGTTAAAATATGTTGCTAGCAAAGTCTCTGTTTAATGCACTTTCAAATGGCAAAGGAAAATTAGAATTTGGATGAACCTACCTGGTCATTCACTGGAATCTGATTTTTTGGAGCTAAAGTTTACGAAGACAACAGCCAAAACAACTTCAGACGCCATATAGGTTCTGTTGTCAATGATAAGAGCGTTGTCGTTATCGCCACTTTTAGTACAAACCCAGAACTAAGAAGTTACTGCATTTTCTCATACATAACGCGAATCATACTTTAGAAACATGAGTAGGCAATATTAGGCACAGGGGCGATATTTGGGACACTCACCCTATGGAGTAGACCTACTGTCATTAACCAAAGTGTCGTTGCAACGAGTTATAAAGATAATTTCAAACACCCCCAATTTAGAAACTGAAATGGAAGTACAGATAATCTGTACCTCTTAGAGTTTAAACTTACGGTGATCCTTGGAGAGAAAAAGAGCAGAACTTATAACTATTTTTATTATTTCTTTATAATTCCACTTTAAACAGGAACTTTAGAGCCCCTCTATTTTGGCCAGTATAGCTAGAACTGTACTCAAAAGCAGTAAAATAAAGGTCTTAGCATTTGTCAATAAGTATCTTCTCCGAATAATGTAACAGATGTTATATTAAACTGCTTCAACATTCTTAGTCTGTTAGAAGGCAATTTTGAAACTAACCACTTCATCATAGAATTAACACGTATGAAACCCATTTGAAAGAATGCCGACAAAACATTCCCCTGTCAGAGAAAATTGTAGACGCATGAGGGGTCTTAATTCATGCTAGTTGAGCAAACCCCATACCATTACTTCTGAACTACCCGTACAGTCCCTTGTTGGTATCATGAATTCGTTGATTCGTGAGGTTTTCTCTACACACGGACTACCCGACTCCTTTAGAAACGAGGCTCGTCAGACCAGGCTACTCGTTTCTATTCTTCCTTTGGCCAACGGCGGTGTTCCCGAGAACAGACGCGGGACAGAGCAGAGTTGTAAAGAAGCAATGGATGTCGGGATTGGTGTCGGATAAATCCCATATCATACAGTGAACTCTGTGCAGTCCTCACACTCGTGTTAGTAGAGGTCCCAGCATTGAATTGCGAAGTTTTTTGCAGCAGTTTGACTCCTTTCGCTTGAAATGACTTTCGACTGACGACACAGGTCAAAATCCTTCAGGGTCTACCGCACTGTTGCCGTAGGTTTGATGTTTTACCGGAATTCTCATACTCAAAGTACACCCTTGAAATGGTCAAATGGGAAAATCTAAACTTTGCATGTGTCTTCAAAATGCTAGGACCCAGCACCATCTTCCATACCTCGTTGAAATTCGCTTAAATCAGGATAAACCGGCAAACTGACTGCGCAGTCGGCTGTTTGAACTTCCACAATAGTCTGCCGCAATATATACACTGCTTACAAGTGAAACTATTTACGAGAAAGCGCACTCCGAAAGGGATCGTCTATCCCAGTTATTCTGGCAATTCATTGTATACTATCTATACTTTTAATTTTGTGTATAATCTTATCTAATCGACAAAAGTTGTTATACATATAAATAAAACCAATTTATGCATTATGTCAAACTCAATATGTTGAAAGAAAGACTTTTCAGAGAAATAAACTATGGCAATGAAGTACTTGCCTTGAATCGCATGGATATGCGTTTTGTTTCTTATTCCATAAAGGATAGAAAATTGAAGCATGAGCACATTTTTTCCTAATTTGAGCGTATATAATAAAGATGATTAGTAGAAACAATATGCATACAGAAAAGATGGAGGAAATTCCAAACGGAGACGAATTTCCATGTTTTCCTCTGAATAGCGCCGATTTAGACATTATTTACAAAACGTTTTATACTCATGTTACGACATCATTCCTCTTCTCTTGCGTCGGGCGTTGCGTTGTGTAGTAAGTGGGAAGGAAAATCAATTCTTCCGGACAAGCAGGATTCCGGAGCCACAACAGCACCACGTTGAAGACGTTTTCAAGTATCTTTATTCGCACATCTAATACAACGAAAGACTACCCTAGTCTGTGAGAGAATGGACATCTAAAAAAATCTCTCCATTCGGCTGTGCCCTCATAAAGTAAACCATTATAAAGTAAGGGTTGCCAAAAATGTGTGCCTCCAGAAAACCGCCAACAGAAACAAAGCTTGCTAAGAAAAGTGGGCCCACAGTCATACCCCTAGTGGCTGGGACATAATGGTCGGAAGTGCTGAACCCGCCAAGATAGTAGCCAGTCCACCAAAACCTCCACCAACAAGTGGGATCCGCCAAGCAAAATTAATGATGGCTGGGACCAAGACGGCAGCAGATGTTGTAGACCGGTGGCGATTGCCTCCCAGTCACCATACACTGCGACAAACCCATTCCCGAAAACGGAAGATATGGGCGGGAAGAGGGACAGCAAAGCAGTAACAAACATTTATACAGCCAACAAAAGCCGTCACAATATTCACATGCATAAATTAGACTCTAAATTAATTTTTAATAAGGTAAACAAATCCTAACATTCCTCCTTTTTAAGTACTAATGATTTACCTTCATTAGTTTTATCAATTTATAAGTAATATTTTTGTTATTTTTTCTAAAGAACTACATAATTTTCAAAAGGATTTCATAATGCACTGATGACTTATATTCAAGAAGATTTCTATATTTCGTTAGGAAATATAGAATCTATATTTCGTTCTATATTTCGTTCTATATGTCTTGTTAGGTTTACTTTTTACATGCATTAATTTCATTATGGTATTGTATATCCAGTGGTATCCACTGGTATATATATATATCCAGTAAATCTCTGCAGTTACGTACGCTTCAATCCCATTAATAATGAAAGCATCTGATGGATTACTTTATTGGATACAATGAACTTAATTTTCCGAAACTTTTTGGCACATATCTTACATTGACTTCAAACAGCCCCCAGAATCATATTACTTTAGAAGTCTCACCAAGTTACGCAAATATATAGATTAAAATAATTTTTAAATATGGCGTACATCGAGTGTTTGTTTTTTTTTGTTCGAAGTTCTGGAGAAATATAATAGTGAATAATAATTTCTCCTCCCGAAAAACTGATGTAAAGTAGAACCTCAGTGTATTCTTAAATATTTAACTATTTCATATGGCAGAGGAGTAAAATATTTAATAGCAAATTTATATATATATATATATATATATATATATATATATTATATATATATATATATATATATATATATATATATATATATATATATATATATATATATAGCCTTAATTCTTATTCGAAGCATATTGAAAAAGCTGTTAACGATACAAAATTTGCAAGAAATCTTTTAAAAGTTCTTTCTTCAACATGATACTATATTTAAATTTGTCTTTGCCAACTTGAAACTTTCAAAGAAATAAATATTTCAATAATTATATTACATTTTAGTCTACTATTTTCGTCCTGTAAAGATTTCTCTCTCCGTCAAAAAAAAATTCCGGCACATAGCTCTAAACGTTTAAAAATGGAATATCTGACACTGTGCTAGACTTGAAATACGCCATTTCCATGAAGAATATTGCAGCGAAAGAATAGAGCGGTCTTCAATTTTTAAAAGAATGTGTAGTAATCCTCCAGGGTTCAATAACGAATAGTGCTTCAAGTTTCGTAAGATTTGGGATATTTTTACCCTTTTACTTTTATTTCATCACCCTCGGCTAATATTCCAGTATAGTCTTAGGAACGAAATTCACACACTGGCAATAGATATTCTAGAAAAAGGTAAACGGCATATTGTTGAGAAAGGCCAATATATCTTAAGGAAGAAATTTAGATAGGTGGAGAATAAAGATGTAGTATCTATATATTACATTATTTTACTTGCTGCTGAAGAAAAAACAAGGAACGTGCAATGGTTAGCATATTTTGTCAAACAAAAAAATGAAGAAAAAGGCTTTTAACATACTGTATTTCATAGGTTAAAAAATGTGCAACTGGGTGAGTTCTTTTTGTAGAATTTTTCTTGAATTCATATTTTTATTCGTTTTGTATAAATTTCGGCCTCCATCTTGATGCGTTTGCTCGAGAATTTCTACAATCAAATTTTCAAACCTAGAATGAAGGAAGGTTAGCAGGTTGTAATTAATAATTAATTTGTGTCATGTTTAAGAAAAAGCACAAATTATATATATATATATATATATATATATATATATATATATATATATATATATATATATATATATATATATATATATATATATATATATATATATATACACTCAAGAGCCAAAACATTATGACCACCTGTCAATAACGAGTTGGCCCACCTTTGGCGCGCAGCACAGCTTCAACCCGCCTTGGCATGGATGCCACAAGTCTTTGGTAGATGGCCGGAGACCAGATGTTTAAGCAACGGTCACGCAAATCCGAGATATTGCGAATTGGTGGTCTTTGAACACTGAGCTGCCGTCCCATGACATCCCAAATGTGTTCTATCGGATTGAGATCCGGTGAGTTAGGTGGCCAGGACATTAACTGGAATTCAGCATCATGTTCCTGGAACCACTCCAACACAATTTTAGCCTTGTGACACGGGGCGTTGTCCTGTTGGAACATTCCATTTCCAGATGGAAAAACAGAGGCCATGTAAGGGTGCAACTGGTCCGCAATGATGTTCAGATATCCTGTAGCATTCATGGTCTGCTCTACCACAACCACGAGTCCCAGAGACGTCCAAGAGAACGTCCCCCAAAGCATAATACCACCACCACCGGCCTGTGTATAACCTACTGTATATTGAGGGAGCAACAGTTCTCCTGGAAGACGGCGTATCCTGACACGGCCATCGGCGTGATGAATGACAAACCGTGATTCATCTGACCAGGCAGCTCTCTCCCACTGATCCATGGACCAGTCGCGATGTTCCCGGGCCCAGCGCATGCGCAGTTGGCGATGACGCTTGGTCAGCAAAGGCACACGAGTGGGACATTTGCTGCGTAGCCCCATATCCAACAGTGTCCGCTGAACAGTGTGCTGCGATACTATTCTACTTGGCCCTGCATTGTATTGGGCTGTCAGCTGAGCCACTGTCTGGCTCCGGTTTTGCTTCACCATGCGAGACAGTCTCCGACGACCTTTTTCTTTGATAGCGTGTGGACGTCCAACATCATGTCGTCTACTGCTGGTTTCACCGTCATTCATCTACTTTGCATAAGCACTAACAACTGTAGGTCGCGAACAACCCACGAGTCGTGCAGTTTCGGAAATACTTGTTCCGAGCCTTCGAGCCATTACAACCTGCCCTCTATCAAAGTCGCTTAGATCCGCAGCCTTTCCCATCACACACAGAAGTAAGTGAAAGAATGATTCTTCAGACTCTCCAGCAGCAGTTAAATACCACTTCCACCTGATCACGTGCCTTCCACGTCATCCAGGCGAATTCATTGCAAAATGTAGGGGTGGTCATAATGTTTTGGCTCTTGAGTGTATATATACATACATATAATTTGTGTTATATTTACAAAAACAGCTGTAATCTAAAAAAATATTTTTAATGACCAAGTTAATTCCTTTAAAAATTCCTATTTTGTAGTTTTCATTGTTTTTTCCCTATACTGTGAAATTTACCTTTTTATAAATCTTAAAAATTTGTAATAAAATGTAGGTCTTAATTCATTCAGCAAAAATACATAAATAATACAATAAATCCCTTTATATTAATAATGGCGTTCTAAATTAAACTAATATGAAGCAATAATTCGATCACTTCAGCTATATTGGAAAACAACATTATTCTTACTGAGTTTAATTTAATTTTAAAATATAGAATGAAACGCCAATTATACAGATGTTTATATTCTATACTATCCCAATCTTGATTATGTCTCTTTTATTTACGACTTTTAATAATATGTAAATGTTACCTAGTGTTCCTGACATGGTACTTCTAGAGCCATTCACCCAAATACATATCAGATTTTGTATCAGTTTGATCCATGCATTTAATGTACAGCATTTTAAAGAATTTGATATTTCTAGCGTTTTAGTCACTGCTATATTAAAACATGCTATACTGAACTATCATTATACTCTGCTAAAGAAAACTGGTCTTCTGAAGTAGCGAAAATAATCCTTTGTGTACATTAGTTGAATGAACTGCATAGCACTCAAAATCAAATGAATCAACATTTTATATAAATTTATCTACAGAAATTTGCGCAACTGTCATAGATCAGAAAGAAGCTCTAGCATGTCCGCCAAAGATTGAGTAAAGGGATCAAGCGACAGCACTGAAATGGATAAAAATTGTAACTTAGGAGTTATGTTCAACTTACAAAATGTAAGAGTCATTCTTTCATACATTCAGTTGGGTTCATACTACGTTATAGACAAAGAAGAGGAAAAAGGGGTACGTAAGGGTGACTCTGACAGGATTCGAATAATTAGGAAGCGTAAACAAGGGTAATGCATAATGAGTATGCTCGAGGTTTTCGATATCGCCCACAGCATTTCATGCAAAGATCCTCCTTCGTTGTAGATGAGGCAGGGTCTACAAGGCATAGAAAAGCAGAACAGGATTTTACAACTTGAAAACAGAAGAAATCTTGTCACAGTAACGTTTACCAACGACATAAGGAGTATTAATGTAGAACAGATATCAAATAGGATTATATGAGCCTGGACCGAAAAAACAAAGCGACTCGGGTTTTCAGCTCTCTAATGCGATGAAAAGATTGGAAAAAAAATTTGCCTAGAACACACCATAATAGACATCACTATCCACCACCGGCAATAACTTAAACCGGTTTAAACTTTGCTTAAAGAAAGAAGAAGAAATTATCAAAACCATTGCACAACATACAAAAAAGTATTCACTAAATAGATTTTAGTCATTTCATACACAGATGGATATTCAGACAAAGATTATCTATACTATCCTTCCGCTTAGCGCAAATCATTTTATGAATTTTTGACCGTGACAGTTGCTTCTGACTTCTCTAAGGACCTATAGTTCATAAATTTCCTACTAAAGATTTTATAGAGGGTATCATCATCCGGGGTATCATCATTGAACTCTTTCTTAAAATAAGATATTTGAGACTAACAAATGATGCACTCTCTTATGGATTCCAGTACAAGTCGACATGTAAGGAAGGGAATACATAGATCAGTTTGCCAAAATGACAAGAAGCGCAAGATTCTCGTATTCTAATTCTGACAGCTGAAAGCATGCTCTGCATCCCATTCCACGAAAAAATCCTTAATACCAAAAAATAATTGCAACGGGAATCCACATCAGTAATTGCTAGACTTAAAAGAAAACCATTTTAAAAGAATGAGAATCAACCAAAATAACTCAAGAAGCTACAACACCTCTAGAAACTACGCTACCACAATTTTTTTCTGTTTCAGTGCCCATCAATTCTAGAAGCCAACAGAAATTAAACGTCAGAATCCAAAAGATCTCCTTTTGGTCTTCCTATATTTATCTCCGAAGTCACCAGGACATAATACACGCCTTCGACGTTCTGTAATGTATTTCTAATTAAACACTGATCCTTTCGTAGAAATGACAACAAGTGAAAAATATTGATCTATTTTACTATCCCAGAAATTGCATTGATACAACGCCTTTGAACACATAAATTTTGATGATATTTCATGTCTTCTCCTATGGAAAACATTCAGCAGCTGAGGTTGGAGTTGATGGTCGAATTTGTGAAGATAACTTAATGAGTTATCAACAACCATTTTAAGAAATTATACAGTAGACATTGACCTTAGGAGATGTCATACCTTGTACTCCATCACTGCCCGTAACTTCCTCTTGGGCAGACGCTCGTGTAACATCGCCTCCTTTGCTATATAGCCGAATTTAAAAAAATCCAATGTCACCTTTGGTGAGAGGATATAGTTTCCTTCATGGTTTTGGTAAAGTGCAGTGCTTGGCATGTTTTCCCAAATCAAAAGGACCCCATTCTGGGGTGCAATAGTCAAATGCTTCTAATATTAGATTCCAGCGAAGTAGCATGTTACCATTTCAAGCTTTTGCTTTAAAATTCGATTAGTTTATCATAGTCTACAACGGATCAATGTTTACAACGTACTCCATTAAACTACAATAACAAAGGTGTTTCATTGTAATGGAAGCAAACCTCTCAAATTTTTAGTTTCTTTTTCCTTCTTTGTTTCCCCTTTTTAGGCAGTGGCGTATACCATGCATCACCTTTCAGATACCCTAAAGTATGGAATTATGCACAGAACTTTTCATTGGACAATCTTTTTAAAAGATAAAGTGGTTCTTGAGTGAGATATGGAAGTAAGGATTTAGAAATATAATAATTATTCTACTCTCCCTCCGCAAAAGATCCTTTGATTCTGAGAAAAAAAAAATGCAAAAAAAAAAATTTCTTCAGCATCCAGAACCTCGTGTAGAAAGGTACAGATTTATTTCGTTGTTCTTAACACTTTTAGCAGAAAAAATAGTTTAAAAAATTAACCCTTTACATAAACGCACACACATTATATATATATATATATATATATATATATATATATATATATAATATAATATGCAATATATATATACTACCTGAAAACCCGCACTTAGCTACGGAGTAGATTCAAATTAAATACAACTGTCAATGTATGCAGTTAATGCAAAAAAAAACAATCAATATATATATATATATATATTTATAATAAATACGACGATCAATGTATACAATTGATGTAAAAAAACAAAAAAATATATTTATAAAAAGATCGTAAGGGATATTTTTATAGACAAAATAATGTAGAAGAAAATATTCAAATTAAATTTAATAGGACATACTAAAGAATATAGTACAGTTAATATAGTACAGTTTGAGGAACATAATATATTTTATTGTTTTAATATTTTTTTGAATAATGTCAAATCGTCTGCCGCATTGGTATGGAAAAATTTTTTTGTCTATTTAGTTGTTATGCACGTGCCGATAAATTTATTTAAAGTACCAGAAAAGGAAATCACGTGATCAGCATTTAATAAATTAAATTCTACAAATTAATTTTAAAAAATTCCCCAAAAATCAAAAAATGGAGATAAAGATTCGAAAAAGATCTCATTTTCAAGGAATTTTTATGATCTTTCTCGTGATATAAATTTTATAACCTTCAAATTATTATTTAAAATGCAAACTTACAAAAAGTTACTAAAACAGATTAAAAAGTTAATTTAAAAAATCTAAGAAGAATTTTTCAAAAATCTTTCTTAGTGCACCCCTGCACTATAAGAAGAATCGCCATGAAAAATTTCAGCCCTTTAGGTCTAGCGGTTTGGTCTCTGCGTTGTATGTCAGTGAGTCAGTCAGTTACGGAACAGTTATATATATATATATATATATATATATATATATATATATGTGTGTGTGTGTGTGTGTGTGTGTGTAAGTAAGTAAGTAATTTCACACATATATAAATATATTTATATATATATATATATATATATATATATATATATATATATATATATATATATATTTATACATAGTACTGAAGAACAAATTTAAAGGAAACGAGGAATTGTGGCTCCTTTTAAGAAGTGTTTTTACATGCAGAACAATAAAATAATTCTTAAATATTCACAACGACACCTAATATAATATGGTAAATACTAAATTTAAACTGTTGAGAATCAATGATATGCATTTATAGACTTCTTATCTAAAGCTGATGTTGTAGGAAGCACGCGCTACAAACTAGCTCTAATTCAATTATTGTACGCAGTTGCATACAGGAAATATTTTCCTCTTTATTGAATTTTAGCTGAAACAGCAAAAATAATATGCCTATTTGCACTCTATAAACCATCCAGCGAAGAAAAGTAATTAATGACAAATAAATAGCTGGAAGAGATAAAGCTAATTATGTCGTAAAGGATGGAAAAACGTGCTCTGAAAAACAAAATACAAAATGTCATAATTAATTTTTGTGTTTTATTCGGTACTGTCAAAAGAAACAAAACCAGAAAAAAAGGAAGCTGAATTAGGCGCAGTTATGAATTGAATAGTTAATGAACAAAACATTGTGTTCTATCTTCTCATAATATTACTTTTCACTCTAATTGCAATATAGTTTTATGTATTAATGTGCATCCCAGCATTGAACAGATATAAAAATGCTGAACAGCGTTCCTCAAAGACATCATCAAAATATTTCTCATTTCTGACAAAATTCTCAAGAAACATTATTATTTTTTTAATTAAAGTATTTTTAAACATTGACCCAATTTTTTGTAAAAAAAATATATTTATTTTAAAATATTTTGCTCCTAATGGAGCTGAATTAATTAACTGAATTCCACTATTTTGATACTATGCATTTTATTTACCAGTGTTTATTTATAAACGGTACATGTTTATACAAATAAGTTTAAATTTAAAAATTTACATGCATGTCTTTAGCCTTTTTTTCAGCATGACTCAAATAAAAGCCCACCCCAAAAGAAAAATAGAATAAAAATGAACCCTATTCAGATTACTAAATAATTCTGAGGATTCGGGGAAAGATGAAAAGAGAAAAATGAAAAGGAAACACCACATAAGAATATAAAGTACTAACAGAAGAGTTCATAGAAAGAATCCCGAAAAAGAGAAGAAAATAAACGAGATTTGTTAAGTATATTTAAGTGATCGGTCTCCTTTCATAATTTTGACTAATCTTACGTTAAATTTATGAAATAAAACAGGTTCAGTATGTTTTAATTTCTTTAAAAAAAGAAATGCCAGATATCTAAAAACACATAAGAGACATAAATACATGAGTATAAATTACTAACAACAGAGTTCAAACACAGAATATATATATATATATATATATATATATATATATATATATATATATATATATATATATATATATATATATATATATATATATATATATATATATATATATATTATATATATATATATATATATATATATATATATATTATATATATATATATATATATATATATATATATATATATATATATATATATACACTCGTCAAAAGTGAAATTGCAACACCATGAAGGAATTCGCGTAGCGATGTGAAAATTACGGGATCGGTAGATATCAGAGTCATATGCAAATGATTAAATGCGCATGCGCATCTGGTCACATGATACCCAGTTTCTGGCTATAAAAGTTAGTAGCTGGCTCGTTCTGTATATGCTATCAATGACAGATTGTTGTTGTAACGGAACTTGAAGAAGTGTAGAAAATACCTCAGAGGCATAAGCGAGCTGAATACCAGCAGTTATCGTCTGAAGAACGAGAACGTATCCTAGAACTACATGAGCTCGGTTTGTCGATGCGCGAATTTGACAGTCGTGTTGGACGGGACGTCAGTACAATTCAGCGATGTGTGACACGAGGGATGTGGGACCATCTGAGAACACAGCAAAGAGGCAGGGGATCATCCAGGTGCACGTCAGATCGGACTGATAGGCAAATTCTGCGAATGTTTCATGGGGACCCGTTCGCCACGGCAAGTCATATTCAAACCTACCTACCATTATCCGATGGGGCATCTGTCTCCTGCCAAACCATTCGTAACAGTTTGCATGAGGCAAGGATACGCGCACGGCGGCCAGCCACTGGGGTTCCTTTAACCACTCGACACACGGATGCCCGTCTGGCTTGGTGTCGACGTTATCGTCACTGAACGAACGAATGACATCGCGTATTGTTTTCAGACGAATCTCGATTTTGTTTATGGAGGAATGACGGTCGTGGACATGTGTGACGGCTTCCAGGAAAACTTTACCTACCAGCCCATATCGTCAAACCTCACACTGGCCCCACACTGGGCTTCATGGTTTGGGGTGGCATCATGTTCGGACAGCGGACAACCCTTGTGCACATTACTGGCAGTTTAACATCAGCCCGGTAACACAAGTTGTCATGTCTGTGGGTCGGCTACTTGTGCAGGCCGCCTCCGGCACGTTATTCCAGCAGGACAATGCCTGGCCTCATGTCGCACGTCACACTCTGAACAGCCTCAATGTAAATCACATCCTTTCCTGGCCGTCAGCCTCACTCGATCTCTCTCCCATCGAGCATGTGTGGGTTGCCATCGGACTTGCGGTGCCTAGGGCACCGCAGCCGCATACCGTACAGGAACTGGAAGCTGCAGTGGAATCGGTGTGGCAAAGAATATCTCAGGAGACCATTAATAGGCTCCTAGACAGTATGCCTCGCCGATTAGAGGCCTGTATAGCTACCCCTGGTGGCCACATTAGGTACTGAATAAACAGTTTAATTTTTCATATCTTTGTTTGTTTCTTTAATCATATGCATATGTGTCTTACCTCTACCGATCCTGTTATTTTCACATCGCTACGAGCATTCCTTCATGGTGTTGCAATTTCACTTTTGACGAGTATATATATACACTATGTACCAAAAATTGTCCAGACGCGTGTTAAAAAAACATGTGAAGAGATTTTTTATTATTCTACTAAGGGGTAGGTTCACCTTCAGACTTGATTACAGAGAATACCGTCAAATGGGGTAACTTTGGCCTTTGCGAGTAACTTTCGCCCAACAAACTAAAAAAAAATGTATGTGCTGTATGTAGACAAAGGAGAGTGATTATCACTTATTTATTACAAGGTCCAATAGGTGGATTAAATATAATATGTATAATAAGTGAATGGGTATATGGGTATATAGGTATATTATAATAGGTTTGTTGGGCCAAAGTTACCCCAGATGATGGTATCCTCTTAGGAAGACTTTCAACCAATTTTTGATTACATTAAGTGGATTTTTTTTCTCCATTCCTCCTTAAAAGGCGATGCGAGTTGAATAGCAGAACTGGAACGTGTTGGTCTGGACCTCGATCGTCGTTCCAATTTGTCCCTGAAATGCTAGATTCGGTTGAGATAGGGACTCTGAGTGGGATTCTGGGTGGACTAAAACAATTTTGTTTCCTACCCAAGTCCCTAAACCACTGCATAACAATGGGGCATTGTTATCCTAGTACAGATAATTCTTAGTTCCGTTGTACTGCCACAGTGTAAGAAATGCGTGATTGTCTAGAAATCAATGCACCGATTG
The DNA here is from genome assembly GCA_907164885.2 of Dolomedes plantarius. Lineage (NCBI taxonomy): Eukaryota > Metazoa > Arthropoda > Arachnida > Araneae > Dolomedidae > Dolomedes > Dolomedes plantarius. The sequence goes on from OU015501.1 coordinate 99,573,767, forward strand.
TCACTCCATAGGATTGTTTTCAACTGATCGATCGTCAAGTTTGTACACTCTTTGCACTATGATAATCAATTCCTCAAATTGGATTTTGTGATAAGCGGCTTATAAAACGCCTCTCTGCCTTGATATCTAAGTGCACGAAGCTTTTTTCGGATAGTATTGATTCAGATAGAAGTACCTTTGCTGCTTTGGAACTCTTGCAGGATGTTTTCCGCTGAGGTTCGCCGGTTTGTTTATGGCTATGCGTTGTAAGACGCACAGTTCTCTGTCGCTCTCCTGTATCAGTAAGTTTCTGGTGCTAGTAATGTCAGAATGTCTCCAAATGCTGATTACGTCGGCCAATGTTGATTTTGGATTCTCTAAGTCAACGCTAATCCCACGTAGAGACTTTCCACTTATATAGCATACTACTATCACTCCACTTTAAAAGTCACTCAGCTCACGATAAGAGGCCATGTCACTTTTAATAGACAAACATGATCAACCAATACCATTTTACGCTATTTTTACTGATTTACCTATTTTTTCTATTATATGATCCCTCGAGACTGCGTTACATGAACTTTTACAGGATCTGACTCGTCGCATGTTTTGTGAACCAAAATTATAAATATATAGACTAAAATTTTGGGATGTTGTATATTGCCTTTACATAAAATTAAATATATAGCTAAAATGTGTCAAAGACATCCAGACATACCGACGGAAACAGTGGCGGTATCGACGGATTGTGGGGAAGAGTTTCCTGAAAATGAGTTTTCCTCATAAAGCTTGGCTACTTCAGTTGCTTGAAGACTCGTGGCTAAGAAACCTGAGTTAGTCCTCTAGTTCTAACAGATATTCAGATATAACAGATATAACAGATACAGTGTTACCTGACCGTTAGAAAGTACGTTATGATAAACGGTTATGAATAGTTAGAAGACAAACAACAAATATCTATTTGGAACAAAAGTTCAAAAAATATAAATATGAAAAGTTAGCTGGGTCATCCTATTTTTTTGTCTCAAGTATTTATTTTGGATACAATTTTGCATAGTAAAAAATTTTATTTGATGAATAGAAAAAAATATATGTACGAACAAACATCATGGGTCTTTGGCTTCATATAGTGTTGAAATATCCGAGGAATGGTAACCATTTAAAAGAAAGTATCTCGCATCTGCAGTATAGTTCCGGTAGTAAAATATGGACTTCGAGGTTAAGAGATTAGTCCTAGTTGATTGTTGCTATCAGTTCTGCTCGAATCTCTTTGTTATAGGGAAAATATTATATAAACTTTTCAAATAAATATAAACACTTAACCTCTCCTATTGTAAAATATATACAACCAACATTGATGTTATTTTAAAACATAGTAGTGCAATTTTTGTAATATGACATAACATTATTTTTATATTCAGCAAATAGAGGAACATAGAAATGTCTAGCCCAATAATTTTAATAGTTAGAAACAAATGGTATTATTTTCACTATTATGGATGCAAGTTCCCAAATCTGTATGTATTATTGTCATTTTTCTTTTACAACAGCTAAAACAATTGAAATTAACTTTTACGATTTTTTTTTCTCTCTGTCTACTGAGTCATCATCATCATCATCTACAGCACTACAGCCTGCGACAGGCCCTGGCTGTCTCTAAAATGCGTCTCCAGCGTTCCCTATCCAGCGCGGCACCTTTCCAACCCCTCACACCAAGCGTTGTGAGGTCGCATTCAGCACCATCAAGCCACCTTGAGGGGGGGCGGCCCCTTTTTCTCTTTCCCTCTGGCACCCTGAAAGTTAGTATTTTCATGGGTAGGTTTTCCTGTGCTCTCCAAACGTGCCCCAACCATCTTAGTCGAGAGATTTTAATGGTTTTTGAGATTGTCGGTTCTTTGAATCTCCTCTCAAGTTCAAAATTCAAAAGTCCTCTCCATCTTCCATTGTCATATACTGGTCCGAAAATAGATCGCAAGACCCGTCTTTCAAATACACTCAATCGGTTTTCAGTGTCCTTATTGAGTGTCCATGTTTCGCTTCCATACAGTACAACCGGCCGAATGAGTGTCTTGTAGATCTTCAATTTGGTTTTTACATTGAGGAGCCTTGACCTCAGTTGTTTTTTCAGGCCATAGAAGCATTTGTTTCCCATAGTTATTCTATGATTAACTTCTGTTTTAATAAAGTTATTTCCATTGCTTATCATGGTGCCTAGGTACTTAAATTGATCTACTCTTTCAAAGGAGTAGTTTTTTACATGAAATGGTTCTTTGCTTGAGTTATTAGTCATAAACTCCATGTATTTAGTTTTGCTTTCGTTGATGGTAAGTCCAATATCGGTTGCAGCATTTTCTAAAAGAATAAAAGCTTCACGTACAGAACTCCTTGACCTCCCAATTATATCAATGTCGTCTGTGAATGCAAGTACTTTGAGTGATTTGGTCCAAATAGTGCTTCCTCCATCAATTCCAGAGTCCCTAAGTGCCTTTCTGTCTACTGAGTTCTGTCAAAAATTCTATACTGGTGTGTATAATCCATGAAACAGAAATTTCAAGTAACTATAACCATTTGTAAGCATAAAAAAGCATAAAAGTGTAACATAATTTTTAATTCACACTTGTAGTACATGTTTTAGCTGATATATTTCATGACAAATTTACTACGACTTCCTAGATGTGCAAAATATTAACTGAGAGCTTCTAGATCGTAAGCTCATGAAAGAATTTTTAAAAATGACATTACAAACGGGAAAATATGAGTCTTGTAGGATCAAACCTAGCAATTTCCATTTATTTTCAAAATTGTGTTAGAGATACTTTCTTATAGTATTTCAATCAGTTAAAAACGAAATTTTGGGGGAAATGGCCTACTAATATAACGTAATGTGGGAATTTTTCCACAGACAAATTCAAATGTATATCTTCAAAAATGCATAAGTTATAGTTCTTTGTCCTATACCGAAATAAAAAAAGGTCTGATGTAGATTGCTAGTTTTGACCACTCATTTAAAACATATGAATTTGATCTGCGCTAAGCATTTCTGATCCTTATAAAGTAAAATTTTAACCTGACTTGATAAAAACATTTTCATTGAATCTAGGAATTTTTCTTTTATATAATTAGTCTACAAAATATTTTAATTTAAAAAATGCAATACTTTTCTTTATTAAACCTAAAATGAAACTAAAATTTTCTTAATTTCAATTAAGTGAATGCTTAAGAAAGTAAAAGTTTGATTTCACTCGATATCTTACAAATATCATACATTTATTTAAACGTATCTCAAAATGAATAGAAATAACTTCCTTGTGAGAATGAACCATTCTCCAAAAACGAGTAGTATTGTAGGTTATTTAGAGAAAAGTTTATTAACCATATATCTATTCTTCTATTGTACAAATAGAAATCTCATCTCCCTTTTTGAATTCGATTTGGAAATGTTATGACTGATACCATCGTGTTTATACACATATTCCGATATTTCTGAAAAGACAGATTCACTTAAAATTGCTATGGAACTCTAGCGTTTAATAAATACCTCGTATAAAAATTTAAAGATGCCTTTCAATTTTCCCTCCAGTACTTCTGATAATGCTTTTGCCGACAGAATTTAATTTAATATCCTTCGGGGGACTGCATAACACGGTACAAATTAATATCATAGAATGAGTAAATGGTTTTTGGAAATACTGCATGAATAATATACTGTCGCTGATGAAATCAGTAAATGTTTTATTGACTGAGCTAGTTAAATTATTTATTCTGAATGCCACTTGGCTCTTCGCCTACAATGTCTAGAAATATTGTTATTTTAGACGGGCATCAGCTGGTCTGATGAATGTAACTGTTTAACACGTGCATAATATTATGATGTTGGGTGTTATAAAAGATTCAACCATCCTACCAAAATTTTTAAAAAACTCCTTCAAAAATAGCTAACGGGTATTAACAATATTAAGTAAAACTCAATAATAGGAGTTAAGGAATAAAAAAAGTGCTCCTCTTCAACTGTACAATTTGCCATGAAGTAATTTTATAAAAGGTTTCCTAATGGTTTTAAAGGAAATTATCAAGGTCTTAACATTTGCTTTCTGGATCCTAAATGTTCATTTTTCTCTTTTATAGTTGAGCAGCTTAATATTTTTTTAAAACATGTATACCCAAATTATAGAACATACAATTTGTGTCGTCCCATAAAATATTGTTCCTCTTTCTATTTTAATGACATTCTGAACAATACAGATAATTACTTGCTTCTAACAGAATATTCTGATATCACTGTACTCCTCAAAAGGCAACTAAATTTAGTAAATATATTAAATAACTTTTCCTCATTAATAGACCTAAATATCTCTCATGGTAACTTTAAATTATCCTGAAGAAGTCACATTTGCGAAAATATAATATAATTAGATAAGAGTAATCCAAATGAACCCGTTAAGGTAGATATAATTGTCTGTTTGAACTTTGGAAAGCTTGATAACTTTATAAATCTACAAAAATTATTTTAAATTATTGTAAATGAAAATGACACAAGTCTGAGAAACAATATCATGAAAGAGAATAGTTCAAAAGCAAACAGTTTAATTAATATATATCTTAATAAAATGCTACACATTTCGTATTTATTCCGTTTTATAGCAAGTGCATGAGTTGCTCCTTAATCATGATTTTAGGAACAGTTTCATAGCTGCTAAACTTTCGTAGATAGCAAAGAAAAAGCAAAATTGCTCCACCTTGGGTTAAATCTAAAACTGAATTACACAAGAGTGAAAATCATACTACGCTGATCTAATTCTTATGTTCTTATCGTTTGTGATTCAAACATTCTTAAAACAACATTTGAACTAACTCTTAGAAAGCATTATATAATGGGAAAACTTTTCTCTCGATCGGCGTTTCAACTTATCTCATCTGACCATAAATCCTTCCAAAGTAGTGAATCGAAGATTAGATTCAGAAAGTATCAATGTTTGAGTCAAATTTCAGAGAATAGTTTGGTATTTCTTGTTGTTAGAGAAATTATGTGAAATGCTTTGAGGGAACATAATGCTACAGTGAAATTGCAATTTTAGGAGAAATCAAAAGAGTATGATTTATTTTTTAAGTCATATTAAGTATTAAGTTTGTTTTATTTTATTTTCAAATAAATAAGCTTTTTGGGGTATATCTCAGCAACTTTAAATATGAGAGATAACAAAGGCAGTTGAATTGTAAATAAGAATAATTGAACCTGAAGTCTCACAAATGACACACAATTAGGAAATCTACACAAATTCCCCACTCATCTAAAAAAATTTATTTCACGTCTCACTACTTAGACATATATTGTAACATCAACGAACTTTTTAATCCTTTTAAAACACGATTTCTCTACATACTAACATGTAAGTTACTTTTTTTTTGCATGAGAAAATAGTGGTTTTTATACTGCAAGTATAAAACACCATTACACAGAGATAGTTACTTTAAATAGAATTTTAAATCAAATAAGAGCGAAAAGGAAGAGCAAGAAAATTAATTTTAACAGATTCCGACCTTCCAAGGAATACAATCTAACATTACTCAGAAATGTGAATGTGGAAATTAAAGCTTAATTTGTCTGATGCATCTAATTCTTTTCGTAAACCCCTTCAAGCAATAAAAACCTAAGACCTTCAACATAATTTCGATTCGAATTTTTCTCTGACTAAATTAATTTAGTCAGTAGAAGTTAATTCCAGTTTCTCATTTTACAAAGGGACTAGTTTAAGAGTTATAAAACAGTATGGGTTTACCTGAGGGATTTCCTTCATTAACAAACTTAAATTTAGGATTTTTCGGAATAAATTTTAAGTTGAATTTGATGAACATGTTTTAAAATATTCTTCTAAAGAGAATCATAAATACACTTTCTTACTAACTTCTATTGCTCCGTAATACTTTTTCTCAAAGGTTTCGTAACATAAGGGACAGAATTTATGTAAAAATATATTTCCTAGAGTATTTTAAATATGCTCAAATAGTGAAAGATTCAAGGATTTTTACTTCCTGGAATTAATATCATATGTCTTCGTGACTATGTAATGTAGACTGGATGAATAATTAAAAATAATTTGGAGATATGTAACGGGATGCAATTCCCATCTGACAAAATTTAATTAAATTAGCTAAAATTAATTGTAATTTTGCCGTATGCTGTCATAAAACTTCTCTAAAGGATAAGTATTTGCCCACTCAGCTAATTTCTACTCAGTATACAATACTAAAACGTCTGCTTATCGGCTCTTAATGGTTTCCCAAGTAATTCGCACTTATCTAAATCCTTTCATAAAACAAGAAATTAAAATGATCAGACTGATTTGTACCAGAGAAAATACTTAGCTGATGGTAGTCAGTCTCTCTTATGGGGAAAAAAGGAACAAAGCTCAGGATTATGAATTTTTATAGGATTCTTTGTGCACTTCTAGAGATGATATATATATATATATATATATATATATATATATATATATATATATATATATATATATATATATATATATATATATATGAAATAAATTTCAAATCCTTTCCATCACTGACACGCATTTTCCAAATTCATTTATCTTATTGCAACAGAACACCGTCCCTTAACCTTGAATTGCGACCTATATCCAACCAATATAAATCTATTTTTCCCCTAATGCCACGTGCAGACGGAGAGTCTTATATAAGCATTATATAACGGACATAGCGCGATCATCATCCGATATGACGCCTTATAGTCATGTGTCAGTTTTTAACCAATTGAAGTTCAGCCCGCCTGAAAATCCGCGCCTTTTTCAATAATTCCGAGTCTTTTTTTTGTCTGTTCTCAACCTAACATGGCGTGATTTTGAGCTCTCCGTCAAATAACGCTCGGCGTTGTGTCGCCGTGTTTCTTCCCGATAAACGGCCCTCGAACGATACTTTTCACGCATGTTAATCCTAAACTAAGTATGTAGTGTATATATAATGAAGTATACCTAATCATCGAAATACTGTGAAAGAGACTGTTCCATCAGCTTAGATGTCTGTATTAGCCTGGTTTTTTCTCCTATGCCAGTACGACTACAAGATTTTCCTGGGACGCTGCGCTTTCTCGTCCCTGATGATTCAACGGCCGAGTTATTTGCCCGGCAAAAACCATTTTATTATTACATTTTTAGTCGGCAGGATGTGAACTTGTCCGCGGGAAAGAACTCCAATGGATACACAATTCATTATGACCTTCAAGCCAGCGTTGTGTTTATCGAAAACTGGGGCAGATATTTTTTCTTCGTGTGTTTTTTGCTACCCAAGGCCGAGCGCATTTCGGCGTTTTCAGAGTCTCGTTCCAACAGTTTCGTTTTGAGTCGCATGTTTCGACCAGATTTTTCCTCCGCCAATGTTTTCATCCTGCGTCTCCAAAAGATGTGATCGTCAATCAGTGCTTCGGCGTACTGTGAAAGAAGAAAAAATTAGTGCGTGTGAAAGATTCGACGTCGGCGCTGGGTTCTTTTTCGTAGTGATCATGCTTCAAATCGTCTTGTCTCGTGAATTTTGTGTTTTCATGATGTGTCAGATGTTCGAGTCCGGCATAATTGTGACAATGACGTTGATTTGGAAACGGAAGAGGAAGAAATATTGTAAACTCAAAAGTAAAACCAAAGCATTAGAGAGAATTACATCATGTAAATATAGAGGAAGGACGCCAAGGACTTTTACGAGATTAAAACAATGTGCTGAAGATTTCATTTTCTAATTAAATTTAATATTGATTTTAAAATAGTAATAAAACATTAAAATATGATGTAAGGATTCTAAAGGTAAGTTGAGATTTGTGAAGTAGTTTTAAAAGTGAAGTGTTTTTAATTGAGTTATATTTTAATAAAAAATATTAAGAGTGTATTTTAATGTAGTGTTATTGATATTATGTTTTAAATTAGGTAGTAGTAGAATTGTGTTAGTAAAGTTGAATAAATAACAGTAAATTAACATAATCTATCAAGTAAATAATGACTTAAATTTTGAACAAAGTATTAGTAATTTTAATATGTTTTCTTAAATATAATTCATAAAATAATAGATAAAGGAATAGATCACGAATAATAAAAAGGGAGAAGGAAAGTTTAACTTTTAACAATATAATTGTGTGGTGATAATCTGATTTTATACTTAAGATCTAGTTTGCTATTTTGGTACATGTTGATAATCTCATTTAGTGTATATTTATGTTTCATTAAGTGAGTTTTAACTTTTTCAGTTACTAATGATTTTAATGTGTTATGAGATTTTGAGTGTTTTAATAATTGATGAAGATAGTAAAGTATATTTTTAGTGATTTAATGTTTACATTTTTGTTTTGTGTTTTAGTGGTACATTTATTGCAACGCGTTGGACGTTGACTAGCAATACGAACTGAGGGTGTGATTAACAAAACAGAGACTGAGAAGTATTTATTAACCTCAAGTGAAAATTTTCAGTGAACTTAAAACAAATTCTCTCAAGTACGAAAAATCATTTAGTGTATTTTTTGAAATGTTTTTGATGTTCTTATTTTTATAGTGAATATTTTGATATTTTTAAATTTCTGATGAGTCTTGAATATTCAGAGATTAATTATATTTGTATCTGGATACTACCCAGTCAAAGACGTGAAAGTAATTGTGAATTCCTGATTTGTGTAAAGTGGTCCTGTTTTTCTACTATGACATTTTTATACTAATGACTAGAACGTGCCCTCTTCTAACTAAATTTGAATATTGAAAGAAATTGATGATTGAAAACAATTTGAACCGAATTAAGTCAAACCAAATAACTTCCAATATATAACCTCAACATAATTGAATTTTAATCCTTTAATGACTCTGTTGAACCCAGAGCTCCATTTCTAATATAATTCCAATTGAGTCGGTTAGACCCGGACCATAATTTAATATAAATCCCAATTGAGTCGGTTAGACCCCGACCATAATTTAATTTAATATAATTCCAATTGAGTCTGTTCGACCCCGACCACAATTTAATAATAATTTCTTGTGATTCGGTTCGACCCCGAACGCAAAATAATCCACGAACAACCCAACCCAATGGTAGCTCAGTGGGCCTGAATTTAGTGTGTTTTCGCAGGGCCTCTGTGGAATATCACACCGCAGATTGTCACATTTGGAGATCTAGACTAAGTTCATTGCTTCAGTGGTGTAAATCTATTTCTCCCTAACTTAAAAAAAATTATGTTGAGTGTTATTGGTTGAATTCAAATTAAGACAATTTTTGAAAGAATTATTTTTAAACCTGCTTATTCCTAATTATTTGAAATACCTATTGCCAAATTACCTTTATTTAAGTTTACTGTGTTGAATTGTATTTTTAAAATTTTTCTTATTAATTTGTTTCCATGGTGCATTTGAGAAATTATTACAGCTAAAATCTTTCAAGATATTAACAGAAATTTTAATAAATCAATTTACTAACCAAAATGAAGCCTAAACCTAAACAGCGACCAACCTCATGGACCAGAGATCCTTTTCCTTTTGGATTTTAATTTTTTTGGGTGCCTAACACCTCTTGACTCCTGTTTTTTTATGGTTAAACTTTGTGTGTTGTCTACATAAATTAAATAAATTGAAAAAAAATCTATCTTTTAAACGTTTCTCTTAGAAAAGCCTATTATGTGTAAAACCTCTGGATCTCATGAATGTAACCCGACAATGACCATTTTGATTTATTTTTGTATTTTAAAGTTTTTAAAACAACTGTTATGAAGTAACGTAATCCATGATAAACATATTTTTTTCATTCCATTTTTAAACATCCTTTGAAATTTTGTTGTGATTTATTGTATTTTTTAAGTATGTTTTTTTTAGTATATTAAGTATATTTTTTTTCATTCCATTTTAAGTGTATATTTAAGTTTTTTTAATAGTTAAATATGGCCGTACTCATTCCAAACTGAAATTTAAGTGTATTGATATATTTTTATTTTTGTTTAATGCTACTTTGTGCTGTTTTGTATTTTTCATGACCTGATCAGACACACAAAGATGATAGCAACACAAAATTTAAATCTGTCAACCCCTGAGTGAAAATTTTATTCCAAATTACTATTCAAAATATATTCCGAATTACTCCTCAAAATTTTAGTCCCATGTACGCTTTTGTTACGCGGTTCTCGCCTGATGGAGAGCCTTGCTGACGGAGTCGGCCCCTCACTCAAGTCATTTCCGGAGGGGGGAAAATTGAAATATATTTCAAATCCTTTCCATCACTGACACGCTTTTTCCAAATTCATATATCTTATTGCAACAGAACACCATCCCTTAACCTTGAAACTATATCCAACCAATATAAATCTATTTTTCCCCATAATGCCACGTGCTGACAGTGAGCCTTATATAAGCATTATATAACGGACTTAGCGCGATCATCACCGATATGACGCCTTATAGTCAGTGTCAGTTTTTAACCAACTGAAGTTCAGCCCGCCTGAAAATCCGCGCCTTTTCCAATAATTCCGAGTTCTTTTTTGTCTGCTCTCAACCTAACATGACGAGATTTTGAGCTCTCCGTCAAATAACGCGCGGCGTTGCGTCGCCGGGATTCTTCCCGATAAACGGCCCCCGAACGATACTTTTCACGCATGTTAATCCTAATCTAAATATGTAGTGTATAGATAATAAAGTATACCTAATCATCGAAATACTGTGAAAATAAAGAGACTGTTCCATCAGCTTAGATGTCTGTATTCGCCTGGGTTTTTCTCCTATGCCACTACAACTACAAGATTTTCCTGGGACGCTGCACTTTCTCGTCCCTGATGATTCAACGGCCAAGTTATTTGCCCGGCAACAACCATTTTATTATTACATATATATGTATATATATATATATATATATATATATATATATATATATATATATATATATATATATATATATATATATATATGTATATATATATATATATATATATATATGTATATATATATATATATATATATATATATATATATATATATATATATATATATATATATATATATATATATATATATGTGTATAGATATATGTATAGATATATATATATCTATAGATATATGTATATATATATATATATATATATATATATATATATATATATATATATATATATATATATATATATGTATATATATATATATATATGTATATATATATATATATATGTATATAATATATATATATATATATATATATACTGTTATAATAGAATTATTTGTTTTAAGATAACGCCTGATGATATCAAATTGAATTAAATTAATTCCTTGCTCTAAGTGCTCTAAGGACGAGGAAAAGCGTGAAAAACTGATAGTTAATTGGACCTATATCTTTTCTTCTTCAGCTTTTTCAGTTTTCTCTGAGTAAGATGAATGCGAGCACAGCTCTCCAAATTGTAGAACTTGCCGATAGGTCATCAAAAGATCCCATTTCTAACCATGTAAAATGATTTTGTAATATTCAGTAAGCTTTCTAAAACATAACTCTGAAATATCTAACGTTCTATAAGAATCTTTTTACTACGTTCAAAAATTAATAGTCCAAGTTTTCTTTTGTGAGAATAGATATGTGATTAATGATAAAACTTTTCTATTTTTTAAATTATGGCAACAATAAATAATTATGGTACATACTTTTATGTACATCACTTATTATGTTCGGTTAAGACAATACCTCTTTCGCTGAACACGATAGTTTACGACTAAAATTTTTCATAATGCTATGATTGTATATTAACAACTATACCGTACAACTCATTTGCTTCTATAATAAATGCCATCAATATTATTAAAGCTATGTTTTACTTTCACTTATATACAAAAATGAAAAAAATGAGTTCATTCAAAGGGTTCATAAATTTTTAACAGCCTTTGAAAGTTAAGTTTCTGTTTCTTAAGATATAATAAAAGTTCCAGGCCATAAGTATTGAGTGCCACCCTTTGCAGTCAATATTGTAACTGTAAATAGTATCTCTGCAAAAAATTATCTACTGATAGTTCATTATAATCGCTGCCATTTGCCAACAACTTCTTTTATTTAAAGTGGGAGAGGCATTTTCATAAATATGCTAAATGACATATGCAAAAAATATATGGCTTATAAAAAATTCCCCTAGTAATGGAATTTTTCAAGTTTCTTTGCAGATTAAAGCAATTTTCAGAGTAAATTCATTCATGATCATATTTATTCATCGAACTCACTGAAACTAAAGTCTAATAACTTCCTCGAGAAAAATTTAAATAAAAAAATAAATTTAATATCTTTAAAAATTGTTTAATTTATCCCCCTAAAATATTCTCATTTCATTTCATTTCATTAAAAACTATCTTAACCTTTGAATATTCTAACTGAACAAGTAATAACCATACGCATTTCCATATTCCAGATATTTTGATTTTGGAAAATATTTGCGTTGTAGATTATACGTACTTTATTCTCAGTTTTCCTCGATAGCTTGAATTTTGTTTCCAATTAAAATTTTCACTTTGAATAGAGCTGAATAATATGATTTTCATCTGAGTGAGGAAACGTAATTAAGGGGATGAATCCACGTACTAGTGCATGTGACATTTTAATATGAATTACTTTTCTCTTCGAGTGAAATGAAATATAACGACCTCACTTTCCCGGACATTTTTATTTGTCTATTTTATAAGCGTACATTTGAAAATTTAAGTACCAAAGCATTTGTTAAAATATTCGTTTCTAAAAGAATTAAATTGAGTCTTTTGTAAAGCCCAAACTATGGTAATTTATTAATCTTGCTGCGATTTCTTCATTATGAAAATACAAAACTAAAGAACACAATTAAATGTCTACTAATTTTTATTTTAAAGACTTCGCTATAAAAAATCATTCAGAAGAAATTAAATTTAACTGTCACAACTTAAGTTATTGAAATGGAAATAATTTAAAGAGACAGAACTACCTTAGTACTTTAGTACATAATGAAACGCAAATTGTTAAAGCAAATTCATTTCACATAACTAAAAATGTGTTGTAAACTAACGACACAAAACTGATAAAATAGAAAATACCAAGCAGAAAATTGAATCCAAAAAATGACTTATATTCCTTTCTTAAAAAGGCATTAGGAATTAAATGAAAGAGTTTATAAATAAATTACATAAAGAAAACAGAAACTCTAAATATAATGAAGGTTTCTAAAATTTCAAATCTAAAATACCAATCGTTCCATCTAAAATTTTCTCGTCTAAAGAGAAAAAAAAACCGCAGAAAATAAACAGTAAAAAGTATCAGTTATTCAACTTTGTGAATCTTTCTTTTCTAAAGTGTAACAAAAAAGTCATAACAAAAAATTTCAAAAAAATTCAAAATTCATTTCCTTAAGACTTCTATAAACTGAAAATAATCAGTTATTTTGCTCTATAAGGGTTTCTCATAAAAAGTGTTTTGTTCATAAAAGTTTTCATATATTTGCAAAGATCAAAAACTATTTACCTGTGACACTTTCTTCCATCTGTAACGCCCATACAACTTTAATGCTTCAATATCCAAAAAATTTTCCATTTAGCTATTTTTTTGTAATACGGTGACTAATTTGCAAGCAAATGATGTTAAAATTCAGAGTTCTAATAAAATTTGCTTTATTAGAAATTTTCAAAAGGAATCTCTACTATATATTGTAAACCAAATATTCTTATACGAGTATATATATATATATATATATATATATATATATATATATATATATATATATATATATATATATATATATATATATATATATATACATATACATATACATATACATATATACATATATATTTAATATATAAATATATATATATATATATATATATATATATATTTATATATATATATATATATACATATACATATACATATACATATATATATATATATTCATATATATTTAATATATAAATATATATATATATATATATATATATATATATATATATATATATATATATATATATATATATATATATAATATATATATATATGTGTGTGTGTGTGTGTGTGTGTGTGTGTATACACGAGTATATTCCCTTAGCTTATAGTATAGCTATAAAGTCATAATATTAGATAAGAATGTGACAAATAGGAATATTAAAGAATGATAGGAATTTGCTTATATAACAAATGCCATTATTTCTAGTTTCAATAACAATACTTTAGAGGAAAAGTGACAGTAAATTCTGCATCGGAACCCTGGAAATATTCTGCCTAGTGTTTACAGAAAAGTTGAATGATTGATTGATTGAATCTCCAACATAACGCCTTCTTGCAAACTAAAGGCTTACTGGGAAGGAAATATAAGAGAAGGCTGGCTCCAAACAACTATAAATTGTAGCTTTTCCCCTCATTATTAATCATCGATTCACAGGGAGTTAACTTGGATACATAAATCAAGAAAATGAGTAATACATGGGAAATCTAATTCAAAAAATAAAGACATAGCACCGTTTGTCTTCTCTTTTCACAAAACAAATATTTGATTTTTCTGTAAAAATAATTTATTATGTTTAAAATATTTGAGAAGAAAATATTCTAGCTTATTCAAAGTTCATGTATTGTGAAACATGTTCATATTTAAATACATATTTACATTACATTAAGACTGCATTTAAAAATAAATATTTTTCCATTTAAATGACATGAAATAAAACGATGACACTTTTACGAATCTTTGTTTGTGTATAAACATATATTTGCCCATTTAGGTATACTGCATTACATTTGAAAAAAAAATTAAATATGTTTAGACATTTCAACACACTTTCAACCGATTTTTCTTCATTCTGTGGTTCATGAATCCTTGCGTTTCTTAGGTAATTTAATAACATAAGAATGCATAAATCTTTGAATTTTATTAAAAAGTCTTTGAAAGAGATTTCAGTGTAAATAATACTGCTTGTGAATATTTTCGTCACATATGTATTCGCAATTCCTATTGTGAGTAATAATATTGAGTAGTTTTTTTATACTTCTTTGCGTAAAATTCTGACTTCATGATTATTCAACTAAAAAAAAATATTTGTCCACCAAATATTTTTGGTTATGTACATTACTTACAACTTTACAATTTTTTAGTAGCGAACTTTTTTTCATGTGTAACTAATGTTATAAGTTTATTTAAAAATTCATAGATCAGTTACATGTAGTACAATTAACAAATATAATTGTTTTTATTGCATAATGGGAAAAATCAGCTAATTTTTATTTTCTTAAAATAATGTCCGCCTATGAAGCCTTCCTGAAACTGCAAAAATAAACATAAAATGGACTTCTTTATTTACTAAAAAAAGTTTTCCAAATCCTAAACAAAAGAACTTTTCAGAGCATTTTATTTAAAAATAGCACGCCTCCTTTCAGTTTTTTTATTTGTATATTTTGATCTTTCAGTTTTACTTTCAAAGTTTTTAATTCAAAATATGTCAAATATAATTCAAAACGAAGACGGAACTTCACTTATATTTATTATTTTTCGGAAGATATGTTTTACTTTCCCTTATGAAAACAAATATGTAGAAAAATGTTTCCGATCTCAAACACTTCGTACTATTTAAAACCTCTCTCTTTCTCTGAAATGAAATTTTTAATAGAAGTATAACTTGAGTATTTCTTTTTCTGCGATAACAAATCAAATAAACTCGAAATGGTAATGAAAGGTTGAGAGCTCATAAGATTATGATAAAGGAGGAAAGATCTCAAACAAATACTCCTGATGTTTATTATAACTCCGAAGAGTGTTTTATCGCTGAGAGTTTTGCAAACACTTTGTGTTCAATAAACATAATTTCAACCAGCAATAAACTTTTGGATGACAAATGCGTAATGAACACTTTTTCAATTCCACAATAAATTAAAAAGAGGATACTACATGTTTTGAACTAGTTAATGACTCATCATTAGGCCGGAGAGCATTAGTGTGATTATCATAATGAACAATTCACAAATACGAGTGCCATCGAAACTTTATATATAGGGGGCAAGTACAGAAAATTCTAGAAATAATACTTTCTATGGCCCTCGTATTTGGGGATTTTTGATTGGGACAGTCACACTATTACTCCAATATATCTTTTTCTGTGATAGCAAATCCAAGAAACGAGAAATGGTAATGAAAGGTTGAGATCTCATGAGAGTATGATACAGGAGAAATGATCTCAAACAAAAACTCTTGATATTTATCATAACTCCAAAGAGTGTTTTATCGCTGAGAGTTTTGCAAACATTTTGTTTTCTATAAACATACTTTCAACTAGCAATACTCTTATGGATGACAAATACGTAATGAACACTTTTTCAATTTCAATTCCACAATAAATTATAAAGAGGATGCTACATGTTTCGTACTAATTAATGGTTCCTCATTAGGCCGGAAAGTATTAGTAGGATTGTCATAATGAACAATTCACAAATGCGAGTGCCATCGAAACTTTATATATAGGGGCGAATACAGAAAATTCTAGAAATAATACTTTCGATGACCCTCGTATTTAGGAATTTTTCATTGCGACAATCAGACTATTCCTCCAGTATTTCTTTTTCTGATATAACAAATCAAAGGAACCCGAAGTGGTAATGAAAGGCTGAGAGCTCATGAGATTATGATAAAGGAGAAAAGGTCTGGAACAAAGACTCCTGATGTTTATCATAACTCCAAAGAGTGTTTTATCACTGAGAGTTTTGCAAACACTTTTTGCTCAATAAACATACTTTCAACTAGCAATAAACTTATGGATGACAAATATATAATGAACACTTTTTCAATTTCAGTTACACAATAAATTAAAAAGAGGCTACATGTGTCGAACTAGTTAATGGTTCATAATTACGACGGAGAGCATTAATGTGATTATCATGAACAATTAAAAAATGCTAGTGTCATCGAAACTTTCTTATTTGTATAGGGGCAAATACAGAAAATTCTAGAATAAAAGAAAACAGAAAATTATAGAAATAATACTTTCGATGACCCTCGCACTATTGCTCCTCGGCTTGAGGATGAAATATTAACTATTTTGAAACATGTAGCAACCCCTTTTTAATATATCGTGGAATTGAAGGAGTTCACTCTTAGTTATCTTGATTTAGCTAGAATATGTTTCAAATGGTTTCTTTTCATTGCGTTCTTACAGTGCTTTAAAAGATGGTCATAGCGCTCCAAACCAGCCAATCGTATAGATGTATTTTTGGCCAAAATACATTTTCAAATTGCACGAGCTTCAAATCTAGATTCTACTGTGAATTGTTTCGATGGTCTTTATTACGCTTCGAGTCACATTTTACTTTTAAATGCATCCGGTGGACTGCTGCCAAGAGGGAATCAATATAAACAAGAAAACTTCTTGGATTGAAAATGTCTTCTTTTGAACTCAATAAAAGAGTAAATTATATTCGATGAAAATTATACTGTTACAGTACCAGTTTTAGCCGACTTTGACATTTAATATCTGTTTTTTTTATTTTGTAGGGTAAATTACGAATATTTTTCGCCTCAGTTATGTGAAAGATGACGACAATAGACGATTAATAACATTTAAAGACATATTCTTAGCAATTATTTTCTTATATTTTCAAAATGCAATTGAAAAACAACTCTATATGTAATATCATGTGAAAAGAACATCATGAGTTCTCATTATTTTTATAGCCATATCTACTAATCAATTTAATCCCCTTCTTTTTCCAAACGAAACACTTTTAACCCACATGATAAACTCTACAACTGAGTCCAATTTCTTTCTATCACTTTTTATTTCTTACTACTTATAGAAAATTTTAGAAACAATAAACCGGACTCTAAGAAAAGTCAATGTCCAATAATAAACTGAAGTTTAAAAATAAACCACTCTACGAAATATATTGTTATTGGAGATTAAATACACCCAAAAAAGCAATTCTGGAAGATTTATTGAAAAGTAAGGAGTTTCTTATAGTTGTTCAATAATGACATAAAATTGCATACTCGTTCCTAACGGTGAGTTTTTTAAAAATGCAACTAAAATTTACTTAGAATCAAAGTTAGAATAAAATTAAATCAACATAGAATTAGCTGCCATAGGTGAGTATAAAGAAATACTGGCAAAAACCGTAAAATAAATAGTTTCAATGATGAAAAAAATATTTTTTGAGTTAAAGTTTCAGAAAAATATGGTTTGAATGTTATAGAAATATATAGCTTTTAAATATACTTAAATAGCAGAAAATATTTCTCAAGACAATAATATTAAATTCCTGAAGCACAGTAGTAGATAAGCAATGCACTAAAATATGCTTTCAATGATGTACGTAATTTAAGTACGTGATTTTGGTAGGTATATTTATCTTCCTCATCCATCTGTAGTGCATATGAAAGCATGCATCGATATCATGAGTACAAAATTCTATTCATCGCTTGGTTATGTATATGTATGTGTGTGTTGTTTCAAGCAAGTACACGAAATTTAAAAACTCTTCCATATATCTTATATTTTGTTCGGTACTTAAATATCAGTCGGTTCGGGAAAGAAATACATCGATAGTCAAATACAACAACTAACTTTATTCGTACCTTACAGGCGACGGCCGAATACACACTGCACTCGGCCAAGTAGCTGTACTGCTCTTATATTTGGTTATGCGCCAGCACAATGCGCATTGCGTATGGCGTGATCTCTTCTTCTGCCACATACACTCCCACCTTTTGAGTGGGTAACTATACACTCAAAATAAACATACACAGAATGATATATATAGCTTAAAATACTTATACAAATAACATACATTTGAACACATAATAAAAAGAAGTGAAACCGAGTAAAGTGAATTTTGAAATAAAATAGTCTGAATACAAAATTACCTTAAAAGTGTTTTAACAATTCTGCCACTACTAGTTGTTAAAGGCGTAGGCTCGTCATTATCGTCTGTTATTGCATTTTCCAGTTCTAATCTGTACAATCTTTGAACCGGTCTTAATAATTCATAATTATTAGTTTTTATAAGCGCTAGTCTTATTTGTCCATCTCGACCAGGTATAACCTTTAAAACACGAGCCAGGTTCCAAAATGAACGTTTTTTATTAGTATCTTCAAGCAGGACAATTTCTCCCACCTTAAGTGGTTTGTTTTTATAGCATTTTAAGGCATTTTCCCCTAACTGCCCTAAATACTCTCAATGGAAGCGTATGGCGTGTGTGGCGTATAACTCTTAATGTTTCTCTTAGCCTTTGCAAATACTTTGTTCTTTTACTCGATTTCACTTTATCCACATTATCAATATCTAGTACACCTGGCCGCGGAGTTTCGTGCAAGAATTTTTGAGGGATTATAGGAAAGTCATCACCAATGTCCTCTGATACATAGGTAAGAGGTCTGGAATTAACAACTCTCTCACAGTCGCACAGTACAGTAAGTAATTCCTCGTAATCAAGACAGGCATGACCCAATATTTTTTTAAGATTTGTTTTACAGTTTGAATTAAGCATTCCCACCATCCGCCCGACCAGGCTGCGGATGGGGGATTTAACTTCCATGCAATTTTTTTGTTCTGCAGCCTTAAAACGGAGACCATCCCAGTCAATAGCTCGCAAAAATTTATCTGCACCTTTGAAATTTTTTCCATTATCTGATTATATGGTCGTAGGTCGCCCTCGACGAGTGATAAAACGCCTTAAAGATTGAAAAAAGGTTTCAGTGGATAACGAAGTTATCAATTCTAAGTGGACGGCGCGATAGACAGCAAAAGTAAAAGGTACAATATGATTTTCGATCATCTTTCAAATACAATGGACCAGCAAGATCACATCCTACTATTTCGAACATACATGCATCGCGAACCCTATCACTTGGTAAAATTCCAGGGATTGTCTCACATTTCTTAGCTTTGAATTTTTGACATTTTATGCATTTTCTTATGCAATTTCGTATGGTCTTACGTGATTTCAAAATATAAAAATTTTCTCGTAACTTTGACATTAACAATGAAGTACCAGCATGTAATAAATCATTATGTACACTTATTACTAAAAAATTTTACAACAGGATGATCAGAAGGTAATATGGTAGAAAACTTAAAATCATATTTATCATCTCTATAAGCAACCTTTGATTTAGCTCTTATAAGACCGTGACAGTCAATATTGGTCTAAGTTGTCTTAATTTGTCATCATTTTCTCCCTTAAAAAATTCCTTTTGAATTAGTAGCATTAAAGCTCTCTCTCCTCTTTCCATTTCATGCACAGATAAATCCTTTGAGAGATTTTTGTCAAATTTCCTTACATTGTTATAAAATCTAAAAATCCAAGATAACATTCTAACAATTTTCTTAAACGAAGAAAAATATTTATACCATTTATGATTTTCATCATTTTTCACCAATGTCACCAGAACAGTTTTACGAATTTCAGCATTTATTAAGTCCTCATTTGGGTCCTCATACGACTTTGGACAATTTTCTTCCCCTTCGCGCAACCAGTCCGATCCCTCCCACAATTTTCGTTCAACTAAATATTCTGCAGAACATCCCCTAGATAGTAAATCGACGGGGTTAAGAGAACCTGGGATATGGTGCCACATTGCATTAGAGGTCAAAGAACGAATCTCTAGAACACGATTATGAATAAATGTTGCCCAATTTTGATCTCGTTGAATCCAACATAAAGCCGTTGTTGAGTCTGTCCAGCAATAAATATTTACCCCCCCCCCTAAATTAAGACCTTTGAGTACGGAAGATAACAGTCTAGCCCCTATACTACAAGCAAAAAAATATAAGCGAGGTATGGTAATAGGTTTTAAAGGGGTTACTCTAGATCTTGCCTGCACTAAACTAATTCTGACCCCATTGTCATTTTCGACTCTTAAGAAAACACATGCACCATATGCCCTTTTACTGGAGTCGCAAAAAATATGTAAGCTTATTGAATCATCAGTAGATTTGAGACCGAACCATCTATGTATACTTATATTTGAAAGCAAATGCAATCTTTTGTTCCATAACTTAAATTTTTGGGCTAAATCATCGGGAAGAATATCCTCCCATCTATTTTTTAAGTTCCAGGTTTCCTGCAAAATAAATTTTGCTATTAACACCACTGGAGCCGTATAGCCTATAACATCAAATACTTGGTTGGTTACGGTAGCCTCTTCCACTTTGCATGATAACGTATCAGTATATGTATTCCATACAAGGCCCAAGAGAGGTACACTTTCCTTTGTGGAGGAAACCTCTTCAAATATTTCACTACTTCGAATATTTCACTAAGTTCGAATTCCAACATCTTAGATTAAAATGACCTGAAGCCATAATTGCTTTTGATTCTAAGAAAAACTTTTTCATTTCGAGCTCAGACTTCAAACTTGTCACACAATTATCTACATAGAAAGCTGTTTTCAGAATATCTGTGGTGTGCTTTAAATTTTCCGGAACCTTACTCAAATGATACTGTAAAGTTGCGTTTAATAAATATGGAATGCACGTAATGCCAAACACTACCCTTCGATGCCGATATACCTCCACCAGTTCCCGATTTTCTCGACTGAACCAAAGAAACCTTAAAAAATCGCGACCCCTTTCTCTTATTGCGATCTGCAAGAACGCCTTCTCAATATCAGAAGTAACACCTACGTAATTCATACGAAAACGATTTAAAATCGATAGAATCGTTTCAATTAAATTTGGTCCAGTAGACAAACACTCGTTTAATGATGGGAAGCCCAGTAAATGGGAACTAGCATTAAAAACTGGCCTAATACTCGTAGTACTAGCTTCTTTAATCACTGCCCTGTGAGGCAAATAATGAACACTCCTTAGCTTATCATTTGGTGCCTTTTCAATTATGCCAAGAGCTAACCAGTCCTCAAAAACATTACAGTAATCATTAAACTTTCTGGAATTTGTTAATTTTCTTTTGGCACTTAAACTAGATTTCTCAGCATTTATTTTGTTATCGGGTAAAAGTGAACTGTCATGAACCCAAGGCAATGCTACCTCGTATCGCCCCTCACTGTTCACACTAAGAGTCTCTTCAAAATATTTCTGGGTAACCTCCTGTAACTGAGCTTTAGTTTTGCTTACCGAAGGTTCAGAAATTCCCAAATCATCCAGATTCCAAAGATTACTTATACAACGATCCTTTACAAGCAAAGAGGAAATAAGGGAAGCTGTACTCTCAGAATTCGGCTCAGTGCCAGGATTTGCATTTAATTTCCCCATAACAGTCCATCCCAATTTTGTATCTATAGCCGTAATGCCACATTTGAGACTGACAATTTTACCAGTTAACAATTTTCCAGCAATGTATGCACCAATTAACAATTTTATTTCTTTATTACCCCCAATTTATTATTTTCCAAATCATTTAATTTTATTCTACGTAACTTTAGTCCATGCAACCAAGGACCACATGGAACCTGTTTAATTTCAGAACAAATACGGTTTTGACCAAGTACTTGAAATTTACAATTATTTCTACCATTAATATCACTTAATTCAATTAGATAATTTCTATATACACTTTCAGGGGTTTCAACACCACCAAACAGATTGCTTAATTTTCGTTTCTGCAATGCACTTACATTTCATACTTTCTGCAACATCTTCGCAAATATAAGATTTCATAGACCCACTATCATAAACAGCTCAAATAAACATTTGCTTGGAACCATTCTGAATTCTTCCAATTATAGTTTGTAAAAATACATCTGACATATCAACATGATTGTTAAGAGTTCTTGTTTTGTTTTCACTTCCTTCTACTTTCGAGACATTATCAACTTTGTTACTTGTTAAATCTGGACATAAAATCACAAAATGTCGATTTTTGCAAATGGGACACCTATGCTTTGACTTACACTGATTATCCCTGTGATTTTTTTTCAAGCATACAAAAGAAGCATTCTTTTTTCTAACAATATCTTTTTTACAATCCAAATTCATTGAAGATGCTTCATTACAATTTTCTGACGTATGTGATTTCTCACAAAAAATACACTCAAACTTTTAAACTTATTTAAATTTTCACTAGAGATACTGCTACTCTTAATATTAGCATTAAGCAGTTCACATGTAGTCGGTATACCACGTTTTTGTTCAGAGTACTTATTTTTCTTAACATTAGTTTTTTCTGAACTAAAAGTATCATGCGTCATTTTAATTCTGAACTCTGTTTCCACCTCATTTTTTTACAAAATCCATTAATAAATCTAAATCACTCTTACCTGTTTCAATACAAGTGTTTCTCTGTCTTTCCCATATCTTTATTAAATCCGGGGGGAGAACTGATTCGATGAGGGGAAAGAGCATACAAGCAAACTTATCTTGTGTGACGCCCAAGGACTCTAATACACGTAGCTGCGTTTGTATTTTTTCCTATACTTCCATCAAGTTCATTTGTGTTTTGTCCTTTATAACAAGCTTAAATAATTCACGCACGTAAATCTGTATTAAAGTACTTTCCTTGCCAAATCTCTCCTTTAAGTAGCAGACCGCTTTTCCATAGTTTGTTTCAGTTGCAGGAAAACTCATGACAATTTGTCTTGCTATTTAATCGCGCTTGGTAGATTGCAATAGATATTGGAACTTGTCACGCACATCAATTCGTTTATCTTCATTAATTTTGCTGAATTGAGTCCAGAAGGTGAGCCAGTTTCTTGGATCTCCATCAAACTTCATAAGCTCAATTTCTGATAATTTCTGTTTTGCAACAGTCCTTGCTTCTGAAGACTTAACATCACTTTCGGCGCACATATTTAGGTTTGCTTTAATTATGTTGCACTTCACTTTGATCTCAGATACTTTTTCGTAATAATCCATGGCTGTTTCGTATTCCTTATCGTATTCATCTTGCGTGCAGCCTTTTAATTGCAATATTTCTAAAAACTTCTCATCAGCACTTCTTAGCATTTTTTGTTTTTCAAATAATTGATCCAACAGCATTTCCATATTATCTAAGTAAGATTTATCTTCATTAATCAATTCTGCTAACTTATTTACAGTTCTTGTAAATGATGCTCTACATGACTTTCGTTGTTGTCTGGCGTTGTTTAAATTCATGTTCGGTTTTGCTGTTTTTGACGTATTTTCCATTTAATGGTTTAGCTTAATACAATTTGACTATCGGAAAAATACTCGTATCCCGGCTGGGATGCCAAAATATTGCGTACTTAAATATCAGTCGGTTCGGGAAATAAATACATCGATAGTCAAACACAACAACTATATTCATACCTTACAGGCGACGACCGAATACAGACTGCACTCGGCCAAGTAGCTGTAGAGCTCTTATATTTGGTTATACGCAAGCACAATGCGCATTGCGTATGGCGTGATCTCTTCTTCTGCCACAATTTAATACAGTTAAAAAGCTTTTTGTTTCTTATAACTGAATTTACTTTAAGAGGGAAAATGCATGAGAATAGTAATTACTGTCATGTACTTTGTAACTCCCTTCCGACACCATTCATTTTAAGATTATTTCTTCGCCTTCAGTATCCAGAAAATTTTAAATATTCGGTGATTGATTTAGAGTGAGAGGATCATGTATTGCAACATAATCGTAAAATTATGAAATCATGAATATGATATAGTATGCAAGTACGCGATATTTAAAAACTCTTTCTAATATTTTATATTTAATACAGTTAAAAAACTTTTGCTTCTTAGAACTGAATTTACTTTAAGAGGAAAAATGCAGGAATATAGTAATTACTGTCATGTACTTTGTATCTCCCTTCCCATACCATTCATTATAAGATGCTTTCAGTAAAATTAAAATTTTGGTAGTTGATTTGTAGAGCTACGATCATGTATTGCGACATGATCATAAAATCAGGAATATTATATAATATCATAAATATGTCGATTATCACTTCAAAATTATTTCTTAGTTTTCCAGTTAGTGTAATTAAAATAATCTATTAAAAATTTTTTTCAGAAAAGCATTTCAGTCCTGACAACTTATCATTTTCATGTAGAAATATCAGAAATGCTTCACATATAAATAAAAACTGTTGATAAAACCACAGCATTATAGACACAAGATGAAGTCACAAACCCGGTACATGCACCCAACTAATGTACGTAATTCATAAACGCTTTTATTATTCTTCCTAATTTTAAAAAAATCGTTTTTAATACATTTCTTTGTCATAATTTTTAAATTTTAAAGAAATTCAGTGATAAAAAAAAGGTTTATCACATTATCGTTTTATGAATGCATTGCTTTTTGATAGCTTAAGCTGTTAAAAATGGTTCACTTGGAACACTACGATCATGTATTACGACATGATCGTAAAATCATGAAATCATGAATATAATATAGTATCAAGAAATATGTCGGTTATTACATCAAAATTGTTGCTTAGTTTTCGAGATAGTGTAATTAAAATAATCTATTAGAAATACTTTTTTTCAGAAAAGCATTTCAGTGCTGACAAATTATCATTTACGTATAGTGTTGCATTATCATGTAGCAATATCAGAAATGCTTCACATATAACTCAAAACTGCTGATCAAACCATAGAATTATAGACTCAAGATAAAAGTCACAAAACCGGTCAAAAATATAATACCGGTATATCCACCAAGCTAATGTACATAATTCATAAACACTTTTATTATTTTTCCTAATTCTTAAAAACATAATTTTAATACGTTTCTTTTTCATACTTTTTAAATTAAAAGAAATTCAGTGCTAAAAACTGTTTATCGCAACAGTTTTTATCACATTATTGCTTTATTAATGCATTGCTTTTTGATAGCTTAGGCTGTTAAAAATGGTTCACTTGGAGCACTACGATCATGTATTGCGACATGATCGTAAAATCATGAAATCATGAATTTGATATAATATCAAGAAATACGTCTGTTATTACATTAAAATTGTTGTTTAGTTTTCGAGATAGTATAATTAAAATAATCAATTAGAAATATTTTTTTTCCAGAAAATAATTTAGGTTCTGATAACTTATCATTTATATTGTTGCATTTATATTTTGTAATATCGTAAATGGTTCACATATAACTCAAACTGTTGATCAAACCATAGCATCATAGACTCAAGATAAAAGTCACCCACCCGGAACATGCAAGAAACTAATGCACATAATTCATAAAAACATTTATTATAATTCCTAATTCTTACAAGACTTATTTTAATACGATTCTTTGTCCTAATTTTTAAAATTAAAAAAAAAGTTCAGTGATAAAATTTTTTTATCACATTATTGTTTCATGGACGCATTATTTTTTAATAGCTTAGGCTGTTAAAAATCCTCAGCATATTTCTTAAAATCCTTATATTTTGTTGAAACCAGTTTGACTGAAAGTCTCTTGGCTGAAAAAATAATCCTCGCTGTTATTTATGTTTTTATTTGATATTCCGGATATGAAGTCAGAATTTTTGAACAGGACACAATTTTTGTTATGCAGTTATTTTTATGTATCCATATTATTTATTCTACATGTACTATAATACTGATTATAATACTGACACATAAGGGTTATATATAAGACAATGCTTGAATAACATGAAAAGGAATTGTCATACAAATTTTGCGTTTATAAACTAATGTTTTATGAATAAACTCATTGCATTCACGAATATTTTTTATTTCATTTGTGACTGATCTGATGTTTATCAATGAAATTCCAAATAGCATTGCATGTTTTTTGTCTTCCGAGAAAAAAATAGAGCTCTGTATTTTTCTAAGTTCACTTTTAGCATGTATAAGAATAATGAAACATAAAACACTTCAAAAATAAAAAAAGAGGATCGTAAACTAATTTTAAGTGCATATCTGGAAACTAATAAAAAAATTAGGTGTCTCGTTCATGCTACACCTGATTAGTGACTTAGTTCACTGGTTTAGATATTTCAGTCAGATGTAATATGTTGTCGTCATGTTTAGAGAGAACAAAAAGATAACTGACTTATTTTTGCACGACTCATAGTTTTGTAACCCTGGGTAAGGTTAGAAACGTCATTTATTATCCCAATGTTCAATTATCAGTATGATTTGGGCTCTCTAGTACACTGTATATTTTACCTGCATGAAGTATTTAGTTTTTTGGGATAATGTACAAACTTACAATGCTTTCATGTCCCGAAAATGTTTCAAAGGTTAAGGCTATGTTTGATGTCTTTTCCTCTTAATTAAGTTTTCCAAAAGATTTGCCAGGGTCAAGGAGGACATTTTTTTCTATTTCATAAATAAAGCTTCAATAATAGAGAATTCTAAAGTATATGCCCTTCTGAAGCAGGTGCATGTGTATCATTCAAATGTAGGTGGCAAACAACTTCAGAAACCAAAGATAACTACAGCAATTTTTTTTCCATAAGCAACTGGACAACTACAAAGCTTCCGGAGGTAGTTTATCAAATGGGATTCATATCTTGGACACGCATGTTGATGTCTATATCGAGGACCTTTAAACCGTAAACGTAAGATAAGAGGAACTCCTCCATGACATAGTTATACCAAAATGTCATTATAATGTAAATTAAATAGTTATCTTTCATCATAGTTATGATATTTATCTTTCATCTTATCGAATTATGTGTAACACAATGATATTTCTGGAAAAAAATTCTCAGGTTATTGAAAACCACGCCATAAAAAACAATTTGGTTTCTATATATGAAATCATCCTAGAAGCAACTATAAAACTATTCTCGGGCGTCTAAAACAACATTAAATTTTGCTATTATATCTTCTATAAGGGTGTTACTAGCGAAGCACGAAATCATGTTATCGCTTTTTATCAATTTAGAGAATATTTTTACCATTAGATCAGAAGAAGCCTCTTCCCAGTAATTTCCAACTCGCATAATGTATTTATTGAAAACATGTTATACGAAACGCACAACCATTTGAAATTATTAGTTTCATTATTTATACTTGGAGAATTTATTCATTATTATCAATGCATATTTACTATAATTCAGCTATGGGGGAAGACGTGTGCCACTTATTAAATGTAGGAATAAATTTTCTCAGACACGCTAAAAAAGAAGATTATTAACTTCTAATATTACTACTTACTAATATATACGTTAAAAACATAGTTGTTGTTACTATAATGAGGGCAAATTAAATCTACTGGTAAATTAAATCTAAGTTGAACTGAAGGAAATACATTTTGCTAATTAAGATATTTTCCTCGCTTTCGCAGATTATGGTCAGAAGCCGAATAAAGTGTCACCAGAATACCGGTGATATGTTTAAACAATTAAACTTTTAGGGTTAGGAGGGGTTGTGTCAGTAAATTCTACTTAGAGCCAAATAGATTTTATCTTCAAGCCTTCTACCAGTTAAAGTAGGTAACTTTCAATTTTCTAGCACCTTAAAATGCAAAATTTAAAAAAAACCTTCGATATAAACACAACAGTCACCACTCACTACCTAAACAATATAATATCTAAAATTACCATCAATGTTTACATATATCGTTACAGTTTAAATTTATACGTTAAAAAAAATCATTGAAACCGCAATATTATATCTACAATACGTAAATTATATTTAAATTGCACATTTATAAACATACTTTGCTGTTATGATCGTTAAATAACTTCCAAGATGTCAAAATCTTCACCTTTTTTCTCCATCGGCTTCATAGCGAAAACGTTATAGTTGCATTTTTCTATAAAAACGATATTAAAATTGGATTTTTTACAAACACGCTTCTTTGGGGAATAGGGGATGTGTTTTTTAATGAATTTGTTAGTGATAATCATTTTATTTTAACGGTGTACTTTCTAAGTTCATTGTCTCAGTGTGACAGAATATTTTAAGGCTGCTGTGTACTAATATTATTGGAATCGCTCCTCTCAATGTTAATCTACGGAGAAAATTTGTCCAAGGATTGCTGACTTGGCAAGATTTGAACATTTTTTTAATGTACTCCGTAATAGAGAAAGAAATTTTACACCTCGGGGCATTTTTCGTTTTTAAATAAAATGCAAATAATATTTTAAAATTTAACTTATTCGGTGGAAAAATCTTGTATAGTGTACAGGAAGCCCTCCTACAGCACGGCATCTTACAACACGGTTTCGCTCTAACACGATGGGATAAATTGCGGGAACCCTCGTATAACACTGCAGCCTGTAACACGGTTTCGCTCTAACACGATAAAAAAATTGCGAAACCCTTTGTACAACACTGTACTTCTATAGCACTAGATAACATGATTTTTGTTTAATACATTTAAAAAAATAAATTGCCTTAAAATAATGACAGGAAGGAATAATGAATTATGGTGGCTTTACACGGAAATGTATAAACAAATTATAATTTATTCATTTATAACTCTATAGAATTACAAGAAGGCCTAATCTTAGCTGAAAATCTTGAATACTTTTTCCTGAATGCAGACCCTTCAGCTGAAAGAAGTCGAAAATTCAAAAGGAAGCTGCAAAATTGTCTATCTCTCCATACAGTGAATATGCAATGACCTTGTCAGAACCAGCAAATAAACCAAAATTACAGATTTTTTAAAGAGGATAGAAGGTGCAAAAAATCTAAATGAAGAAAAAGGTTTTGAAAGTGAAAGGGATATCGTTCAATCGAAAAAACGTTCTCGTTTGATTGTACTGAGCAGTCATGAGGAAGAAATTTATTAAATTAAGGTCGTATTAAGTGAAAATATTTTTTGTTTCTTTTCATTTTGTGTTATACATACATTTATATTTTTAATAAAAATTAAGTTGGTTATATGGAATTTTAAAAAAAGTTTGTTTTTAATAAAATTTCAGAACGCCACCCCTCTTTTTTGAACTGTCTCTGGGTCTCGGTTAATAACACGGTTTCACACAACACGGCATTTTCTAGAAACCTATCTACCATGTTATAGGAGGGTTACCTGTATTTTAAACACTCATAAATTCCTTTGGTGGACGAAATTTTTAAAATGAATCCTGTTACAAGGTGCAGAAAAGTTCAGGCTATCTTAAAATACCATTTTTATTTGATTTTCAGCATTTATGTTGCTGTAAATAGCATACATATATTCTCCATAGGTTAACATTGAGGTAAGCGAATAAACACAACAGCCTTTGTGGTAACGTTTTGAAACCCTTATTAACTTTTGCTACAATATTACTAGTAAAACCTGTTTTGCCATTCGAATACTTAAACGCATTAGGGAGCTGTTCCCTCAATAATTTTACAGGGGTATATAGTCCCCCAGACAATCACTTCTTTCTCAAAAAATGTGCACCCTTTTGGTCACGTTTCTGCTTTCATCGCTTATCAGCGGAAACAGAAAATACCAAT
Organism: Dolomedes plantarius; assembly: GCA_907164885.2. NCBI lineage: Eukaryota > Metazoa > Arthropoda > Arachnida > Araneae > Dolomedidae > Dolomedes > Dolomedes plantarius. The sequence continues at coordinate 99,604,013 of OU015501.1, forward strand.
GTTAATCCCTTAAAAGGGGTTGCCTAACGCTTGGCGAAAAGATTCTCCATTTATCCCCTTCCCCTCGTAGAACACACAAAATAACCCTTTGTCTTATAGCTTTGGCGGAGCCTGCTGGCGACCGCTGGGTCGCCAAATTCCAGATGTTTTCCTCTTCACGTCACGTGACGGGGCCAGCACAGGAGCGAAGGTTTGAATTGCAGAAACAGATATCGTCTAGTCCCTGCCAACTAAGGATGTTTCTAAGATTCCAGATTCCGACGCCCAGGCCGAAAGTTCTCCGGTAAATATCGGCAATTCCATCCCGGCCTCCTGATCCTCCATGGCTGAGATGCTGATCTCAACGATGTAACTTTGTGTAAAAACGGCACTAAGCCACTGGCCTTAAGCCTCCTATAACTAACTTAATTTAAAAATAAATCCGAAGTACTTCATATACTCGTGTCTGTCACCCTTTTATCTTTTTTTTCAGAATGACCAGCACTGGCCATGTTATATGTGTATCCGTTAGATATTAAGATATGGAGTTCCTTTCTTCCGATGACATTTTAGTACCACATCTCCCAGTTTAACGTCACAGCCTTAAATATAGAGCTGCTTACTTCAAATATCTGATTTTGCACCAAAATTTCTTTGATTGCAAACCTGAATTTTTTACCTATTTTACCTTCAATTTGTAGTAGAGATAATTTATTACATAAATGACAATCTGTGAATGTAACTAACTCTCTTTATTTCTATCAAAAGTATTTTTTTTTCGGTCTGATGTAATAAAGACTTTTATAAGAGTACGAAAGGAAAATATTTCTTGCCAATTCATTATTTTAGATTATTAAACGTAAAACATATTTTTCAATTTTACTTTTTCATCTCATAGTTATGTATTTTCTTCCTCCCCTTGAATTATTTACTTTTTAATTATAGTTGTCTGTTTTCAGTATGAGGATTTGTTGCAACTGCGCAATCTTTTATTGAAAATTAAAAAATTTTCAACACTAGTGTAGGGTTTCTGTTAATTTGTTCGGCTGTCAATGTCTTCTTTATATGTATTATTTCGCGTTGAATTATTTACATTATTTGTGTTATCTTCATCCCCTATATCATTTTGCAATCACCATTAGTTTTCCATTTGACCTATATGGCGTAGCGCTCTCAGAATTAATTGCTTTGCCAAGTTCAGGGGCGTATATTGCCTACACATCTCGACGGTGACATCGGGTCATTAGTGGTCATCTGTATTAGTAGTTCATGAGGGGTCGTAAAGAAGACCTTGTCGAAAAAAATCTGCAAAAAAAATTGTAGAAAAGAATTACCAAAACTTCAAGAAGTTAGATAAGAGGGCCGGCTGCAGAAAAAATTTCGCTGGAGGCGGAAAAGTCCACACATGAAGAAAAGAAATTTCAGCCTGTCAAGGAGAATGTCCGGAGCTCCCCTTTTACCTCCTACCAATCATATATGATGCCATGGGGTGGTAGTTTGAAATGTAAATAGAGGACCGATTTAAAATTGAATAAAATAGATGTATTGCAATCAGTATGAAAGGGGGTGCAATAACGTAGAGTGAACCTAATTAGGGGGAAAGTGGGTAAAAACACTGGATAAGCTTACAAGAAGGAACAGGAGAAAATATTTTGCAACTACTTGTATTTAGTTAATTAGACAGACTCTCAGCGAGATTTTAAAAAATAGTATGTTCTAAGTAGACAGAGGTATACAAGGGCAGAAATAAAAGAGGTGTGAAGAATGCTTTGTAGACAGGTACGTAGGAACACTAACCTTTAGTTTCCATTTCCTACAAAGTACCAGTTGTTCGAAGGACTTGTGCGCATTAATCAGAAAAAATTGCTGACTGTAAACTGGATACGATCTTCTAAGTAAACAGATCACCGAATGCAAGGAGAGAACTGGATGTCTTGCATGGAAACCTAGAGTTTGACTACCTCCAAAAGACCAGTTGTGACAAGGACTTGTGTAGATCAATAGGTTAAGAAATTTGAAGATTAACTTAAATGATTATATCAGTAGGAATGATATCCACATTTTATGATTATGCCAAATAAGCATAATTGTAAATTATGGTCCCATTATGACACACCTGTCTTACTAATATTAAGAAAAATATCATAAAAGGATTTTGTATAAAATTGGAGTAAATTCAAGTTTTAAATAAATGATATTTGATTTTTCGTAACTTATAATAATACTGAAACTATTCAACAATAAATGTCTATTGCATCTCATGCTAAAACAGATCAAAAATGTTAAATGTTACTCAACAAGGACAGTGTACTATCGTTTTAGAAACTTCAATAAGAGCATGATGCATAAAAGCTTTGACGTCAGTCTCAAATCTTCTTTTACGAGGACCCGAGATAGCCTAATGGTAGCACGGTGGGCTCGAAACTGGAGATGATCGTTTCGAATCCTGACGAACGCAATTAAGTTCCTTCGTACCTGGCTTGTCAAGGGGACATGACAAGGAATCGGAATTGGATCAGGAAAGTTGAAAATTTAGAGGGAAAATTAAAATAATTGCAGTAGATAAAAGATGAAGATAACGAAGAAATAAAAATACTGGAGTAGAAAAGAAAGATGGAAGGAAAGCTAACGTTTCTTCTACACGTAAAATACCCTTTTATTAGCCCTCATAAATTCACTTTTGTCTTTTCTGTGATTTAATTATTTTAATTTTCCCTCTAACTTTTCAACTTTCCTGATCCAATTCCAATTCCTTGTCATGTCTCTGTGACACCTGGACTGGATATGAGCATGTTAAATACGAAGAACGGAAAGTCCTTCTATGAGATCATAGAGGACTGGAGAAGATATCATCCCCTGATAGCGCATATAGATTGGTGCAGAGTTCTCTGCCTGCAGACCCCTGACTCCTGTCATCACATTAGTCACGGTAACATTAGACACGGTATTTAGAACCACCCCCATTCCCGCCCCCAAGTTTTCTTTGATTTGGTGTCTCCCCCGACCTCGCTCGACACCATTTGACCCGCTGACCCCCCGCCCTGTCTTTGATGGACCGCCAGAGGAGGCGATCCACGCATAGTACAGAGTACAGAGTGAACATAAATCACTGGATTCCCCAAGGCACAGGCAGAGATCTCTGCACCAGTCTATATGCACCATGAAATGTCTCCTCTTGGATACTCGGTCAATATAAAGGTGGCACCAAGGGGTGGTGTTTGTTCACCTATACTGTGTCCCAATTGAAAGCAACTAACGATTATCGCGGATTATGTGAGAGTGTCTTCAGCAGCAAGCGCCCTGCAACGGCACACAAACAACAACAAACATCTCCTTTTACGATTTGTTCTCTGCGACAAGGGGAATATTTCTGCGCAAGCATTTCCTCTAGATTGTATAACGTTATACCCTTCACTAAAAACGTCCTATATCATTTGATATTCAAAATTGTTCTCCCTTTTCTAAATTAATTAAAAAATCCATATTAATTTCTCAGTAAAGACATTAAGTACTGTAGCATTAAAATCTAAGCCAAATAACATTCGTAGTAAGAACAGCAATCCTCACTTTCAAATAAATTTTCTAAACTATTCTTTTATTTAACTCTGAAAGGTTTTCGGTAAACTACATTAGAAGCATTCGCAACAACGATTATAACATTTTTACTGTAAAAGGCAATTTTAAAACAAGTGTTGGTATCTCTTTACGAATGTTTAAGAGAACTGGAATAATATTTGCATAAACTAAGGATAGATTTTTTTTCAACACTGTGTTCTAATCTCCAACTTACATATTTACATGAATGAAATAAACTTTGCTTTCAATATTGCTTTTACTAAGAATACCTTAGAAACACTCTTCTAATCATTTGAAACGCTAAAGCTGTTTACTTTTGATCTAAAACGTACGAAGCCTGTTTTAGACTAGTCTTTTATATGAGAGATATTAGCCACGTTTTATACGAAACAAACCACTTATACTGGCAGTTAAAGTAGTAAAACAGAAAAATATTCTTAATACCATTATCCTTTCTCCTATAAAAATTATTTTAAAATTGTTAAAGAATTTTTAAAGATAATTTATAGTCAATTAAAAGTCTGTTGACAAAAAGTTGAATATTTTTTTCTTATTTTACTTCTAACTATTTAAATTTTTTAAATCTACATATAATCATAACCAGAAATGTATGTATATATATATATATATATATATATATATATATATATATATATATATATATATATATATATATATATATATAAATATATATAAATATATAAATATTTATATATATATATATATATATATATATATATATATATATATATATATATATAAATATATAAATATTTATATATATATATATATATATATATATATATATATATATATATATATATATATATATATATATATATATATATATATATATATATATATATAAAGAGAGATAAATAGACATACGATATATGTAGACATATGTATAAATTTCTAAACATCTAACATTATTTCCTAGTATATAAAAATAAACTGATAGAAAGAGGGACTGAAAAAGTCCCACAACTGTCATGTTGTAGATTTTTGATTTTTCCAAGAAAAAAACTGAATTTTCTCTCAAGAGCCCGATAGTGACATAGGGCATAAGAGTCGTTTGATTTAAGCACTTTTCACACTGCACCCCGGACTAACACTGGAGCAGACACTCGAGTTCCGACATCACGTATCTTAGAAATGTGTTGACAAAATGGGGGAGGGGATGAATTTTATATAGAAAAAAAGTCTTAACCTTCAACAGGGGTGGAGTAGAAATTGAAAATGAAAGAAATAGTCGAAAGGATTATATATTTTTACTCATTACGATCGCAAAAATAATATAAATTTCCCTTTATGTTTCTCAAGTTATAATATAATATCTGTTTTTCTATATTTATCGTATTCTAGAAAAGTTTCAGCGTAACATACATTTTAAAACTAGATTCAACAGATTTTCAACACTTACGATTTTGAACTTCGTGACGAAAGTATAGTATCTTAATCAATTATCCCAATTTCTCAGCCAGTATTTGCTGTGTTGTTAGTTAACAAGTTACTGCAGCTGAAAAGATTTTAACTTGGTTACTCATCTGCAGATGCATTCTCTAACCGTTAGGCTACTCTGAAAATTATTGGGTTTTTTGTTTATTTTTCATTGATTCTAGACCTTCACGAATTTCTCCTTTATTTGAGCATCGGTTCGTAATCTTTTATTTTAATGTAAGAATTTTTATTTAAGGCCGACATTCCACCACGATTATCTAATCTGCTGATGAATTCGTTAGTAATTAAGATGTACTAACGAAGTGAGGAAGTTCTAATTTGAATAACTTTACTCCCAAGTATTTCAAAATAAATTATTACTGTGATTTTTTTTAATAATCTCGTGGTATGTCATGTAACTGTAGTTATTTAAGATATTATGTCCTGATGTCTGTATTGAATATTTAATTATGTAAAAACATAAACATTGATATTCCTCTGAATCTCTGTATGAAAATTCCAAGTTTGTAAAGTTTCCAAGTTTGAAACGATGATTTATAACAGAAGTACAATGACATATATTTTAAGTATTTAAAAAAAATTTCAGGGGCATCTACGGATGAACGGATAAAGAGATATTTGGAAATTAATCATTTTATAACTAAGTAGTTTGTACCCGTCAAAACAGGACGGCTGGATTGTAAATAAATGTATACAAATATACAAATTATGCGCAACACATCATTGCAAAATATTTAAAATCATAATATTAAGAATAGAGAAATGCACTTTAGACTATTACAATGGAACCCAATAAAAAGAAATATGGTTACTCAACAGCACGAAATAAACAATTTCCGTCAGGTTTAGTTCGATATCTCAGAAACATAATTAAAAATAAAAATGGCAGAGAGAGAGCTAGAGAGATTCCTTGGAATAAACAAATTAATGTGTTTATGCGGCCTCGTGCTTACTGACTATCTAAACCCAGGTTCAAACATATCACTGAGCATGCGCGGAAACAAATTAAAATGTTTATGGGACCTCGTGCTTAGTGAGTATCTAAAGTCAGATTTAAGCATGCCCCTGAGCATGCGCAGAAAGCAATTGTTTTAATTGCAAATTATCGCTGATTAATAGAAATTGAGGTTACATTAATCAAATGTGACACATTTATAGATATTTCGTTTAAGACCAAAATTAGGTAAGTTCAAAAATAACCCGTCTACAGCTATAAGCTTATAAGGGTAAGTTAGCTACAGAAATCCTGATCGCCACGACCGCAACCCACTTGACCTCGATTCCACATGACCGGACGCAACAACACTGTGCTCGCCCCCCCCCCCCCCCGTCACCAACCGGGCCAAGACCTTCATCTACATGATAGTCATATGCAACGACACGTCTCGCTACCACCCGCTACCTGAATCAGAGAAACGAAAGTAACAAAAACGAACCGCTAACGGTGCCACTGTAAACCAATTTAACCAAAATAAACAAATTTACGCCTAAATATTTGGTGGCAATAACCTGGTTGCAAAAGCATTCCTGTATTCAAATGATCTTATTTTGTTTTCTTTCTTTTCTTTTGCTTTTTATCTTCTTTTTTATCTTTTTTTTTTCTTTGTATAGTACACTGTTCAATGCATAACAGCACCAATTAAATAACATAATAACATAAGTAATACAATGAAATATATATAACACATCTTGCATATCTTACAATATATTAGAATGCTAATCAAATAAATCAGAAAATGAAATTTTCTGGTGGATAATTGCATTTCTAAATACACAAACAATTCAAAACCCAGATGGTTGACTAATACATTACCAGCACATAAAGAATTTACAAGTAACATTTCATTAAAACTATTACACATAAAATCCTTTCTTAATCCATGTTTGAAAGTCATAATAATTCTATTATGACTGAGGTGGCCAGTATATTTTATGAAGAGTGGCTAGTATATTAGTTTGCAAAATTAGGCAAATTGATGCAGTAGTTTTCACTCACGGACTGCCTAAAAAACCGGCTTAGCAACTTAAATATATAGATTTAATTAGGCAGAAATTTCTAACTCTCGAAATAACGGTATTATACTACTGGCCAAAAGTATTGCAAGTTTAAGAAATCTAACATTTTTTCAAGAATAAGCCCCAAAAAATAGTATTTTTAATTAAACTGATTGTTTTTAAGTGCAAATGTGGTGGAGAAGTTTCAAGCCATTGCGTCATACTTTGTGATGCAATCTTTACCAAAGATTGGGTGATCCCGGATGTTTAATATAAAAACAAGCCGACTGCGTAGAATTTCATTTGGTTTGTTGCGCTGCTAAAGTACGTACCGCTGCGCATAGCTTTTAAAATTAAACTTTGTGTTTTCATTTAAAATGTGTGAATTAACTCCTTGGAAGCGCCAGGCTATTATTTAAATGCATCAAGAAATTATTTCAAATATTAGGATTGCACATCAGTGCGGCTGCAGGGAGTCGACTGTTTCACGCCTCATAAAGAGATTTTAAATAGAAGGAAACGTGTATACGAAGCCTTGAAGTGGTCGTTCGAGGTTATCTTCGGAACGTGCTGATGCTTCATTGACACGATTATGCCGAAAAAATAGGTTTGCAAGTTCTGCTACACTTGCAAGAGAATGGAGTGAGTTGACTTTTGTCAACTCACTCCCAGTTCCAGAACAGTTCGCAGGAGGCTCCGTGAAGCTGGTTTCAAGGCATTTAAGCCTAAAAAAACCAGTTCTGAGCAAAGCAATGAGGAAAAACCGATTGGACAGGGCCAAGGTTCACCAAAATTGGAGTATTTCGAAATGGAGACAAGTTCTGTTCAGCTTCAAAAGTCGATTTTCTTTAATGAAGAGAGCATGAGTCCAGACTGCCTGGTTCGTACAGCAAAATACCCAGAAAGCTAAATGGTGTGGGAGTGCATGTCATATAAGTCAACTGGACGACTCCGTTTTGTATAAGGAACTATGAAGAGTGGCAAGTATACTAGTGTGCTGAAGGATCGATTGTTTCCTAGTGCTCATGACATGTTCCCAAGGCAGAAATAGGTACTTCAGCAAGACCTAGCACCCTGCAATACATCGAAAAAGGCAAGAAAAACTTTAAAATTAAAATTAAATTTCATTATAGTTCAATTCTGAACTCTAATTCGAAACATTCCTTATTTTAGGTTAAGGCTGAATTTGCAAAACATGGTATTAATGTTCTCTCATGCCCAGGAAACTCGCCAGGCTTAAATCCTATTGAGAATTTATGGAAGGAAAATAACTCAAAATCGTCCCAGAACAAAATGAGAGCTTCAGAAAACAATAATTAAAATTTGGCACCATGAAATACCGAAAAAAATGTTGCAAAACCTTGTGGATTCCATCAAGGTTTTGCAACATTTCTTTTAGGTCCATGCCTAAAAGATTGGCTGCTGTGATCAAAGCCAGAGGCGGCCCAACAATATATTAAATGCTTTTCGGTTTAATTGCACTCATTTATTATCTTTTCTGCTCAGAAGAACTTTGAATTGTTTACTTCTTTCATTTTATTTCGGGGAACCAAAATGAATTCCGATTTCTGATGACCTGTTCATTTTTTGTATGCTATTTTTTATAAAATTAAGTAATTATTTTTGTTCAATTACTTAATCCTATCTTCTCTTTAAACTAATTTAACTTATTGACATTAAAAAATATCACTTGCATTGAAAAATATTATTTTGGGGGGCTTGAAAAAATGTTAGATTTCTCAGACTTGCAATACTTTTGGCCAGTAGTGTAGATACAATCATACCTCCGTACTCGTCTGCTTCTCTATTCGTCGCATTTCGACGGGAAAAAATGCTTCGGTGCTCAACGAATGTTCGGTATTCGTCGCACATGCTAAAACATTTCTGAGAAAAGACGATGCCCCCGCACCTGTCTTTCTTGACGAAAAGAAAGACCGTCTCGCTATTCTCATAGTAGTTTGCTCTCAGTGTGGAAAAATACATATTTCCCCATCTACCTCCTATTTGTGTTTTTTTTTTTCATTTGATGCTTATTTTTCCTTACAAGCCATCATGAGTTCGAAGTAATTTAGTGATACCTCTCTGCATAAAAGAAAACTAGTGATAATCACGATAGAACAGAAAAAAGATATAAAAGATAATTATGACCGTGGTAGCCACGTGTAAGATCACGTTGCACTGTACAAAATGCCTAGATAAACGATCTCTTCGATAGCGAAAAATAGAGAAACTCTTAAAGGAGCCAGCGCTGCTAGAGTTGTGAAGACCGTCTCGATATTCTCATAGTAGTTTGCTCTCGGTCTGAAAAAATACATATTTCCCCATCTACCTCCTTTATGTATTTTTTTCATCTGATGTTTATTTTTTTCTTTATCTTTTATTTTTTTCATCTGATGTTTATTTTTTATCAACTGATGTTTATTTTTTTTCAAGCCATCATGAGTTGAAAGTAGTTTAGTGATACCTCTCTGCATAAAAGAAAAATAGTGAGAATCATGATAGAACAGAAAAAAAGTGCGTATTAAATTAATAGTTTATTTAAATTATCTCAATTTGTCTTTAATAGAGTCTTTGTAGAATAACCTTCTATAAGGTGACTTAATTTATCACTATCATATAAGACATCTTTGTGATATAATAACAATCAATTTTTAAGTCACAGTGTGACAATAATGTTTACAGGGAATTCTCATGAGGTTACAGCCGTGTGAGGCCAACGTTGGATCTACGTAGACTTGTCAGGTAGTCTTATCAGGGATTCTATAATGTAAGGACAAAATTTCACCGCACGCTCACTAAACTATATAATGCATATAAATGATTACTCCTTTAGATATGAATAATGTGCTTTTAAAGTCCTTGAATCTGTACTGTGGGTTTTTGTCAAAAGGTGATTTACATGTGGGCTGACATTTTTGTCACTATCGTCATGGGGCAATCCTGACATACTACAAAACCACATAGAAGTTATTTTGAGAGATAAAAGTTTCAAGTTGGATGTCATGCTGCCCCTGCTTAAAAAAATATCATATATCTTAAAATATTAATATATATATATATATATATATATATATATATATATATATATATATATATATATATATATATATATATATATATATATATGTATATATATATATATATATACAGCTCAATCTCTTTTATTTTCATAAAAAATATCAGTTATTTTGTTACCTTCGGAGAATTTGGGCAAACTTCACAATTTTGGGAAGACGTGTTTGTAGCTAAAATTAATCCTTCACTTGATTCAATACTCAATTTTGTGCTAGATAATATTTAACTCTTAATATTCGGTAGTTCTTTCCTTCAAACATTCTTACATGACGACGACAAATTGAAAAGGAAGGACGAAAGAAAGGCGAGATGGAAGAAAAGGTTGAAAAAGTGCAAAACGCAATTATGGAGCTAAAAAAATAACAATCTGGAACTCTGGAGATATTTCATCCACATACCATTGTGACAAAAGTTTCCGTAAAGGAAGAGACGAGCGATTGTGCTTATATAAATTCCCTTTGTTCCATGCTCCGAGGGATATACTTTTCATTATCAAACACGTTCAGTCAAGAAAGAATTTTTTGAAATTAAATTTCATTTACGTAGCAATGGCATAAATTTTGATAATCATTCTTTCCTTTTTCGTATTTTATTCTTAATAAATCCATTTTAGACCACTTTACAAATCCTCGTAGCCACTCACGCCAAAATCAGACTGAATGTTATAAATGGGATGATTGTATTTCAATGATTCTGTTGATTTTCACCAGGATTCTCTCTTTCACTATCGCACTATTCCAAGCAAAGGAAATGACTTAACATTTAGCTTACTGGGCCCATTTTTCCGATTCTCACTTTAGAACGGGAAATTCCATGCCCCCTTTATAAGTACAGCCATTTAGGGGGGTTATATATATATATATATATATGAATATCAGAAAAAATACAGAAGTTTTTAGACAGTTACGGTACCGCTGATTAAAAGATGTTGTCAAAAACATTTTAAATATTATCTTTTCATGTTTTTTGTTTCGTGCTGCATAGTGTAATATGTCTTATGCTGAATTTTCACTTTCAACAATATATATATATATATGTATATATATATATATATATATATATATATATATATATATATATATATATATATATATATATATATATATATATATATATATACATATATATATATATATATATATATATATATGTATATATGTATATATGTATATATATATGTATATATATATGTATATATATGTATATATGTATATATATGTATATATATGTATATATATATATATATATATATATATATATATATATATATATATATATATATATATATATATATATATACAGGTGGTTATCAAAATAATGGAAACACCTATCAATATTGGAGGTGTTTATGAATGTGCTTCGTATTCCTTAAAACACAAGTCTGACCACCGGTATTTTTTTATATAATATAGTGTATGTATCACTCTACTGTCAGGTAGAAGTAATGTAGCTAAGGGCATCGTGCGTTTGGGGGGACACAGTAAAATATAAAACCTTGCAGACCTTGTAAAAAGGGCAAATTGTTGGAGCGCGTTTAAATTGAAGTATCTGTTACTGCAACCCCCAGGCTAATGGATGTTTTAAGAGCTATGGCACTGAAAGTCATGATAGCATGCAGAGTGCACGGAAAATCATCCTTTGCCAAACAGATTAGTGGACGAAAAGGAGAGCTGAGTGAAAGAGACGAATGAGGTATCGAAGCTGATTGTTTCATTACGGAAGAAAACAAAAGCAACCAGAATGACCGAGAAGCTCAATTGGCATCTGCATGTTCTGGTATCAACCATTAGAGGTTGAAGGGAACTTCACAAACAAAGCATTTACGGAAGATTAGTTATTCCCAATCCACTTGTGATAGATGCCAATATAAAATATCGTCCACAATGGTACCACGAGCACAAATCCTGGTGGAGTAATATGTCGAAAGACGGCATTTGGTCCGACGAATTATTGTTCACATTGTTCCTCGTAACAGGACGTGCGTATGTCTGAAGAACACCTACACAAGCGTAAGTTTCTGGCTGTCTCATCTCAACTGTCAATCATGGTGGTAGATAAGGGTTTGGGATGGCATCTCATGGTTTTCTTCAGGCCCTATTGTAACCCTAAAAGGGAGATTGAATGGGAAGGACTATTTCGAAATTTTAGCTCACTAGTACATCCTATGGTGTAAACATTGTTTCTTGCAGAAGATAGCATTCTCTGGTATGATAATCCTCCTATACATACAGCTAAATCTATCAAGTATTGGTTTGAAGAGCATGAAAAAGAAGTCAAATATCTTATCTTGCGCTGTACAATCCCCCGACTATATATCATCCAAACACTGTGATCTGTATAAGCGCATAGATCCATGTATCGATATCTACCACAGCATCTCTACAGGAACTTTCATGATTTTTCCCTGAAAAATTGGTGCAATATATTCTTAACCACTTTTCGCGACTTGTATAATCCAATCCAAGGTGAATCAGGTGGTATTACATGCCAAAGTTGATCCTGTGCCGTATTAGTAAAAGTTTTCATGATGTTCCTTAGTGTTTCCATTATTTTGATAACCACCTGTATATATATATATATATATATATATATATATATATATATATACAGAGGCTGTTCGCACATTTTTTAGACGATTTTGGTAAGCGGTAATAAAAAATCGCTTGCTGCAAAAGAAATAATTGCAATTGTACTATGTTTTTAAAAGTCAAAATTATCATCTGCGGCTTGAAAGTTTTGTTTTTATTCAAAATGGCGTTTTTAACAAAGCAGTGGTTCGAAGGCTACATTTATGCTCTTTCCGAAGAGAAATATGCATACTCCGTTATCCAAAAACGATGTGAGAGTCATGGTTTTGTGATATCTAAAGCGTCGATAGGTAATATCGTCAACAAGAAAGGAAAAAAACGTCGAATTGGAGCCTCAAGTGGGACAAAAATTCCAAACAAGTATCCAAGGAAAAAACGGACATCTTCGACTATCGCAAAGGTACGTTGTTTAATGTTAAAAGAAAATCCCCCTAGTCAAAGGACAGTTGCAAAATCATTAAAATACTCGGTGTCCTCTGTAAACAAAATGATAAACGTTGATTTAAATCTTAAGAAAGCGAAAATACGCAATGTGCATCGTCTTCTTCAAAATCATATCGCTGACCGCAGGACACGCTGCAGAATTCTATATGAGAAACACTTATCCAAAGAAAAATGGAAAATAATTGTCGCAATAGATGAATCATGGGTGTATTTAAATGATTGCAACAAAAATAGAGCCATTTATTATCATAAAAGGGGAGAAAAAAATTAAGTACACGGTTCAAAGAATCGAAAGAAAGTTTTTCTAAGGGATTAATGATTGTTTTTGGTTTTTCTTATAATGGCAAGTTAAAAATAAAGAGAGTGGAAAAAAATGTCAAGATTAACTCCAAATACTATCAGGAACATATTTTATAGCCAATTTTTCTGAATGAAATACCATCGCTTTACCCACAGTGCCATCAATCTGTGAGACTCCATCAGGACAAAGCTAGCAGTCACACATCAAAATCTACTGTAAATTTCCTAAAAGAAATGGAACAAAAAACTGGTATCAAGGCCATACCCTTCACTGATATCCCTACTAAATCTCCCGATGTATCACCTATGGATTTTTGTGCTTTCGGACTTTTAAAATCTGCATTATCGAAGCGTCGTCCCAAAACCCTTACAGGACTCTGGAAAGCTGTTCAGGAGGAATGGGATAGAATATCTCTTCTGACACTTCAAAAGGCATTATTATCCTGGAAATTGCGGTGTCGGAAGATAGTTCAGAATAAGGGATGTCAAATAGAACATTTAAAACACAAGAATTTTATGTAATTTAGTTTTGTGAATACAATATACATCCTCTAAAAAATGTTTGAACAGCCTCTGTATATATAAACATTCTTGGGCCCGTATTCTTGGGTTGCACGCTATCCCACCCCGTAAGGAATAGGAGTAGGTTATAGGTCACTACCAATGGTAAATCTTTAACTAAATAGTTTTATTTTTATCGCCTTAAAGTATTTCTTTAAAATTCCTTTTTATGTATAAATTTATCTTAACACTTCAGTATTATTTTTTTTCGTATTTGTATAAATATCGAATTTTGGAAATAAATGCATAAAAAAACCTTAACCTACAAAACAAAAAATTTGTTTCAATATACAGCTCTGCTTGTAAAAGGGAGATAGTAAAGCGTGAAAAATCTTAGTGCTAGACATTTCAAACCTGTGGAGGGCAAGCGTTCCATGAAATGTATTGCTATGAAAATGTAAATGTGCTCAAAAATCCATGTAGGAAAGTTGTTGTAAGCTGGGAGTTCTCTCGTGGGCCCTATAAAGATAGACATGATGCCTGTGTCAGATTTAGAAAACAAAACTTTTCCACGAAAACAACATCGAATAAACAATAGAAAAGCATCTATAGAACCGATCTTATGTAGCGATGAAATATCGCAAAAAACGCTGGAATGTTTGTTTTAAATATTCATAAATAACAATTCGTTTTCAAATATTAAAATGGTTTATATCGATAGAGCATAAAGATCTTCTATCAAAATTTATTGCCTGATGTTGCAGAAATATTTTTCATAGTTAAATTTCCTTTATTTAGAATTGCTGGACATTTCGGGCATCCTACGATTCTTTCAGGGGGATTTTTAAAAGTGTTATTTTTTCTTTGTTATAACACTTTTATTTTGAAATTGCTGGACACTGCATTCTGTGGCTGCACTCTGTGGCACACTACATTGCTGGACACGCATTCTGTGGAAATAAAAAAAGGGTGTTTTATATCTCATTTAGTATTATAATTTTATAGTGGCCTTCAAAAATGATGTTATTTTTCTACCTGAAAATCCTGCTTAAATATTCTGGTTTCAGTATAAAGCCTTCTACTCACTAATATCTCAACATTTTGTAATTCTTATTATCAAATGAAGCCTGAAGTCTCGTTAGAAAATAAAGGGTACTGAGTTACTAGAATACCAGCGGGCAATTGATAGCAAAAAAAAAATATTCGGTATGAGTTCAGAATAACTCATAGTCAATTAATTTAAATAAAAAGGACGCGTTTAACGTATAAAGACTGCTGGTTAAAAAAATTAGAATAAAAAAAAGTTGATGAGGCTTAATAAACTCAACTTCGTTTTTTATATAAGTCAAAAGATCTTATTAAAATAAACTGTAACTGGGATATCTTTCTTTTACGCAATAAATAAGTTTGAAGTTCATCACAATACATTGAAAACTGAATCTTAAACTTTTTCACATTTCTTTACTTTTTCTATTCGTTTCAATTTTGCGTGTGGGTAAATAAATTAAGGATCAAAAAGTACAAGGAAATTATACACTTTTTGAGGAAACAACCCATCGATGTATATATATATATATATATATATATATATACAGTGGGTTGCCAAATTATTAGGGACACTACGCAATTTCTGAAATTTCGACATTTAAATGTATCTTATTACCAAAAATAATTATTCCCATGCATTTTATCATTTGTTATGTATTGTTGGCAACATTAGAAATACTTTTTACAAAGTGGCAACCCCTGCGTGCATTACTCTGGAGCAGGTGAAAGCGTGTGTTCGACTGTGGGTAATTGGTGCCTGTTCAACAGAAAAAACAGAAATGTAAGTTGTGTTTACTATAGTGTTATTTTTGTAAGTTTTATTTAAAATTGTATTTTTTTGTAAGTTTTGTTTAATATTATATTATTTTTGTTATTCTTGCAGTCAATATTTTTGTTTTTTATGCTTTAATCCTTAAAAATGTCACTATTGGATTTATCAGCATGGGAAAATTTTCCCGAGAAAATGTCCTGAAATGAAAACGCTTCTGTTAAACACAACACACTCCCAAAGACACATAGAATCGATTGCCGTTGTTTCTAAATGAGTGGTGAACTAGTATAAGAAAAAATCTACAATAATGTGAAATTGGAAGCGGACCGTATAGGGAAAAGTGGAAGAAAACGCATTACCACCGGTCGTAGTGACCGCAAGATAAGGGATGCCTGTCTCGAAAATCGGAAACAGAGTTTGTCTCGTCTCACCACTATTATCACTGACGAAGGGATCAAAGTGTCCAAAAGGACAGTCCAGAGGAGATTGGCTGAATGGAACCTGATGGGTCATCGCCCAATCAAAAAACTACGCCTGACTGAAGCAATGAAGAAAAAGCGACTGTTATGTGCTCGAGAACACAAGAATATGACAGTTGAGGACTGGAGTCGAGTAAATATGATTTTTTACTGTGTAATATTCCTGAACAAAGAGTTTTTAATGCTGACTTAGTGTTTTACAGGTCTGCTTCTTCGACAAGTTAATTTTCCAAATTTTGGCTGATAAAAGCGCATTTCTGTGACGTCGCTCCGGAGAGAAATTTCATCCTAAGTGCCTCGTGCAGAGTGTAAAACACCCACTAAGCATTATGGTGTGGTCTGTGATATCAGCGAAAAGAATGGGGCGCCTATACATCATCCAGGGGACAATGAGGCAAGACCAGTACAAGCAAGTCCTAGAAAATCGCCTGTTGCCTCAAGTTGATGAATGGTTCCCTGATGATGAGGAGTACGTATTTACGCACGACTCAGCCCCCTGCCATAAAGCCAGAAGTGTAACAGCCTTCCTGGCTTAAAATAATGTCAAGTTTTGTCCTAGCCAGGCAATTCACCCTATTTGAACCCGATCGAAAACATGTGGGAGCTCACAAAAAGAAAAATAGCAACGGAACAGATCACTAACAAGCGGCAACTCATCGAAAAGCTGATACACGTATGGAATCATTGTCCAGTACTGAAAGAAAATGTAAAAACATGCATTGAGAGCATGCCTCGACGTCTCGAAGCCGTAATTTCGGCAAAGAGTGGCATTACAAAATATTAAGCGTTTTGTAAAATTTTTTTCCAAATGACTGTTTAAGATAGAATAAATACATATTAATAACAAATATGCTCTTTTCGTGTTCTAAATAAAACACACTACGCAACTAAAATAAATTACATTATCTCTAACCCTCAATTTGCAATAATTTTTATAAATAACAATGGAATTGTCTAATTTTCAAGGTGTCCCTAATAATTTGGCAACCCACTGTATATATATATATATATATATATATATATATATATATATATATATATATATATATATATGTAGAAAATTGAGTTGTGAGAGATGGAGACTTCGACCTGAACGAATTTTATTCCGTTGGGCTTAAGCGTCCAATAGGAAAGCTTTGCGCTCGCGTGACGTCACCTTTTCGGAGAGAGCATTAGGAGCTCACTGGCAGACCCCCCCGCGGACATGAACGAGTAATGTCGTGCCTTCTTCCTCGCGTCGTGTTTTTAACGAATTCGCTTAACGAATTGGGATATTTCGATGTCCCCATCTCACAGGTGAACCATGCTCTGTAGTAAAACCTTAATTTACCTTCCTCGTAACTTTGTAAATTGTAAATAGCGTGATGTCTTTTCTTTATGTGTTTAAAAGTAAATAAAATGTTAGTTTAGATATTAATCTTTTTATTTCTTTCGTATAATTCTTTCCGTAAAGTTACTTACCCCTAGACGCCGTCCTACAAATTGGGGCCCCGGCCCGGATTAAAACCTGCTTCCTTACATTAGGCATTTGCCTAGGAACATCCTTACTTTTACTTTCGTTTTCGGTTTAAATAATTTTATACTTTTACTTCCGTTTTCGGTATGAAATAATTTTATTTTTAACTAAGAGCATTTTTTCCTTTCGGGTTCACCTTTTTCGGTTTTCGCTCACAGACCAACGTCCTATGCTAATGTATTTTTTTAAGTCCACAGCTAACAGATTCATCAAAGAAATTAGCCCGCCAGCGAAAGAGGGACAGCACAACAATCGCCGAGAAATCGCCATCGCCAGGTCAGTGATGTTTATTATTAAGCCAAGGAAACAACGCCAAAGAACAATCGCCAATACATTGATTGTATTAACATAGTCATATTATTCGAGGGAAATTACAATTACGTTGTATGAAATATATAAGTGTCGAAATTTGCATTTGAATATTTATCTTTCCATGTTTATAAATTAAGAATAGTCTATATTTAAATATTTAACCTTTTTCTGATATCAATTAACCCATTTTTATGGTATACAGCCTTGTTCGATATAGAACATTGAAAAGCTAAAGTTTTACCCTCAGAGTGTTTGTTTGCTATCAGATGTTAACAGTAGAATAAAAAAAAATCAGTTCCGCTCGTTCGCAGACATTAGGCGAACTGTCGCGACAGGTGTTTATATTTCTCCTTCTGTTTAGTCTAATGCTGAGAAAGGATGTTTTGCATTTTGTGTGAAACCATGAGTTCAAATAATGTTCTTTTATTGATCTTTTGAAACCAGAACGGGATATATTTTTTAAAAGTTGTTTATGAATAATTGGGTATTGTGAATAATTGAAAAGTTGTTTATGCATATGTTTTTAGTGCCATTTTCGGATTTCAGAAGTTTCTAATATTTGTTTGTTTTATTCGAATATCGTAAGAGATTGCATTTTGTTGTTCACGTTTTATCTTTCTTCCTGGTTGAGCAAGAGTTTTTTTTTTAAGTGCGACTAAATAAATTTCTCACATTGAGAATAAGTTTTGAAGAAATATTGAACTAAGTTTTAAATTAAATTTGTTCTCTGGGTTACCACTCCGATTTATTTTTATACGAAATGGCATTTCTTCTGTCTAAGAAAAGAGAAGACCTGATAGAACTCGCCTCAGAATTGTCGTTAAGTATCCAAGAGGGTTCAACTAAACTTCGAATAAAAGAACTGATCGTGAAAAGTCCAAATTACGTAGAGGAAGATGTCAAAATACTGATCAATAGCATAGCTGAGGAACGCGTACGCCGAGAAGCAGAAGAAAAAGAAGAAAAATTACGCCGAGAAGCAGAAGATAGAGAAATTGAACAGAAGCGAGAACAGCGAGAACATGAACTCGAGAAATTACGAATACAGGCTCAACAGAGTGTCAATACGACGAACAACGCCGAAAACTTCCAAGCGCCGAATAAATTGTTTCACGAAACTTTCCATAAGTTTAATATGAAGGATGACATCAGCTTGAATCTCACCTTATTTGAACGGCACGCAGAATTGATATTTTTGCCGAAGAAAGATTGGGTACAGAGACTGATAGGATTGATACCCATTGACGTTGCTCATCTGATCGCAAGAGAACCAGCAGATAAATGTAATGATTACGACCACGTCAAGAACTTACTATTGAAAAGATTTAAGTTGTCTCCGGAAAAACTTCGTCAACTATTTGTATCTCACCAAAAATCTGATGAGCGAACATGGCAAGATTTTCACTACGAACTGCAGACGTATTTCGACGGATGGACTTCCGGTTTGAAAATAGAAACCTTCGATCAACTACGAGAGTTAATTATAGCCGATCAAATTAAGAAGAAAGCACCTTACGAGTTTCAGCAACATTTTCTAGACGAATGGTCTACTATTAACTCACCTTCCGAACTAGCTAAAAAATTTGAAGAATATGAAGATGTCCGAAGAACATTAAAACCGAAGTCATCCAACTCATTCGCTAAAGGAAAATATGAAGCCAGAGGATCTAACGATACTTATTCTCGAAGACCTGAACATTTCCAAATTGGGAACAATAGGCATGAAAAGAAATACTTTCAATCGAACGGAACTCCTTACGCCAGAAGAAATAAGCAACTAATCTGTAGCTACTGCAAAGGACCAGGTCATTATGCCGTAGATTGTACAAAGCGACCCAAAAACCCAAACATTAATAAATCTGCAAGCTCTTCGGTTCAAGTCTGCTCACGAATATCTCAAGGAAGAGTTAAAACGAAGAAAATAACCATGGGTAACAAGACTTTTGAAGCTCTCATCGATACAGGCAGTTCAGCGACACTCATTCGTGAAGATATGTGCAAAGGAATAATCGAACCCTCAGAACTCTCGAAAGACATAGTAGTGTTATCTGGATTAGGGAAGTACGAAGTCAAAACAAAAGGGTCGTTCCAACGGAAAATTGAATTGGATGGGAAAGAATATTCCCTCACGTGGCACATCGTACCTACGCCGTGTTTAGAATTTCAGGCAGTAATCGGATCAGATATTTTGGAACAAGCCTCCGTCTTCTTCGACAAAGAAAGTGTTCAGTTCCGTAAATATGAAGATAAAACTTGGTTCATGCACACGCAAGTATACGAAGCGAAAACTGAAGACGAAATCGAAGTCAAACATGTTAGCAATCCACGAATAAGAAAAGAACTGTTTGAATTGATCTCCAACTATGAGCCAAATAAGACCGAAACGACAAACGTGTCCATGAGGATTATTTTGAAAGATGACATACCGGTTTACCAGCCTGCACGTCGCTTATCCTTTACCGAGAACCAAGCAGTCAACAAGCAAGTCGACGAATGGCTTGAACAAGGAATTATAAGACCAAGCTCATCCGAATATGCGAGTCCAATTGTGCTAGTCAAGAAAAAAGATGGCACCACTAGATTGTGTGTGGACTACAGAAAGTTGAATCGGAAATTAGTCAAGGATCGTTTTCCATTGCCGTTGATAGAAGACGTATTAGATAAACTCCAAGAAGCCAAGGTGTACACTACGTTAGATTTGAGAAATGGATTTTTCCATGTTGATGTAAATGAAGACTGCAAACATCTCACCTCCTTCGTTGTTCCGGACGGACAATTCGAGTTCAACAAAGTACCTTTCGGCCTAAGCACTAGTCCCAGCGTATTCCAAAGATATGTGTACAGTATTTTTCGAGAACTAATGCGAAAAGGTATTGTAGTAATTTACATGGACGATTTGATAATTCCGGCAAAAGATGAAGAAGAAGGTTTAGAAAAACTAAAGAAAGTGTTTGAAGTTGCTTCGAAGTATGGCTTAGAAATTAAATTTGAGAAATGTCGATTCCTAAGTAGGAAAGTCGAATTTTTGGGTCACGTCGTCGAAAATGGAACAATACGCCCATCAATTGCGAAGACGATAGCCGTCAAGAAGTTCCCAGTGCCAACAACGGTCAAGCAGATCCAAAGTTTTTTAGGACTAACCGGCTACTTTCGAAAATTTATCCCCGCGTACTCTAAAATAGCGAAACCTCTGAGTGATCTAACAAGAAAAGACAATCCGTTTGTATTCGAACAAGCCCAAATTGAAGCATTCGAAAAGCTCAAGAAACTATTAACTGAAAGTCCCGTTTTAAGCATTTTTCAGCAAGGGAAAAGGGCCGAACTACACACCGATGCAAGCCAACAAGGATATGGCGCTGTTTTGCTCCAGGAAGCGGATGACGGAAAATTACACCCTGTTCAATACATGTCGCAGAAAACTACTCCAGCCGAGGAGAAATACAGTAGCTATGAACTGGAAGTTCTTGCTGTTGTCACCGCTTTAAAGAAATTTCGAATCTACCTTCTAGGGCAACATTTCAAAATCATAACGGACTGTTCAGCTTTTCAAAAGACTATGGACAAAAAAGATTTAGTTACTCGTATAGCGAGATGGGCACTACTGCTGGAAAATTATGATTACGAAATTGTGCATCGACCCGGCCAGAGAATGCAACATGTAGACGCTTTAAGCCGATACCCCGTCGCCATAATTACAAGCGATACTCTCACCGCCAGATTGAAAAGAGCACAACAAGGAGACGAAAACACTCAAAATTTTAAATCACTGATTGGAACAAACCCTACTTCAGACTTCTTCATTAAAAACGAAATATTATACAAATATGTAGATGGTCGTGAATTAATAGTAGTACCAAGAGATATGCAAACTGAGCTAATCAAGCTTGCTCATGAGAAAGGACACTTCGCAGCTGCAAAAACAGAAGAAATAGTTAAACGAGAATTTTTCATACCTAATTTAAGCAGACAAGTGCAAAACGTGATCGTTAACTGTGTACCGTGTATTTTAACCAACAGAAAGAGCGGGAAAAAAGAAGGTTTCCTATACCCTATTCCGAAAGAAGATGTACCGTTAAGCACCTATCACGTAGATTTCATTGGTCCTATGCCCTCTACCAACAAAAGGTACCAACATATCCTCACAATAGTCGACGCCTTCACGAAGTTCACCTGGCTGTATCCCGTAAGATCTACCACCGCAGAAGATGCCCTCGATAAATTGAAATTGCAACAAAAGACTTTCGGCAACCCCCAAAGAATAATAACAGATCGCGGTTCTGCTTTCATCTCCAAAGTGTTTAGTGACTATTGTACCGAAGAGAACATCCAACATCTGCAGATCACCACTGGCGTACCACGAGGAAACGGTCAAGTGGAGAGAATCCACCGAACTCTTATCCCTGTTTTGACCAAGATGTCCATCGTCGATCCTACCAAGTGGTACAAATTCGTAGACCCACTGCAAAGAATTCTAAATAGCACCTCCAACCGAAGTACTAAATGGTCTCCATTTGAACTATTAACTGGCGTCATCATGAGAAATAAGGAGGACCTTCACCTAAAAAATCTGCTAATGGAAGAGATGGTGGAAGAATTTCAAGAGCAAAGAAACCAATTACGACAAGATGCTAAAAGAAACATTCAGAAGATCCAGACTGAAAATAAAAGAACCTACGATAAGAAATGCAAGAAGGCCCCTGAGTATCAGCAGGGAGATCTAGTAGTCATCCGAAGAACACAATTTGGAACAGGCTTGAAGCTAAGGCCTAAATTTTTAGGACCATATAGAGTTATCGAAGTAAAGCCTAGAGATAGATACGAGTTAGAGAAAGTAGGTAACCACGAGGGTCCTAGATTGACCTCCTCGTCTGCCGATCTAATGAAATCCTACTCACCAGGATGAGGGATTAAACGTTTTTTCTTTTTATTCATAATTGTTTACTGTGTTTTTATTTTATTTTTGTTTATTGTATTTCCTCATTGTAATTCATTTGCGCGAATTGTATGGTTATTTCTCATATCTAAATCATTTCGGAAATTTTGATGTACATTTATTTAGTGATGTTTTAGGCCAATCGTTTTATGTAAAGTCAGATCACTGAGGTCAGTGATTCCAGGCTGGCCGAACTTGTAGAAAATTGAGTTGTGAGAGATGGAGACTTCGACCTGAACGAATTTTATTCCGTTGGGCTTAAGCGTCCAATAGGAAAGCTTTGCGCTCGCGTGACGTCACCTTTTCGGAGAGAGCATTAGGAGCTCACTGGCAGACCCCCCCGCGGACATGAACGAGTAATGTCGTGCCTTCTTCCTCGCGTCGTGTTTTTAACGAATTCGCTTAACGAATTGGGATATTTCGAAGTCCCCATCTCACAGGTGAACCATGCTCTGTAGTAAAACCTTAATTTACCTTCCTCGTAACTTTGTAAATTGTAAATAGCGTGATGTCTTTTCTTTATGTGTTTAAAAGTAAATAAAATGTTAGTTTAGATATTAATCTTTTTATTTCTTTCGTATAATTCTTTCCGTAAAGTTACTTACCCCTAGACGCCGTCCTACATATATATATATATATATATATATATATATATATATATATATATATATATATATATATATATATATATATATATATATACAGAGAGAGAGAGAGAGAGAGAGAGTGTATTTTTTCTGGGGGTAAACGGGAATACGGCTTATCCCCACCTTTTACTAAGTATTATTTTGGCTTAACTTAATCGAAATTTTAAGAAACTTACGAATCAATTGTTAATATATAAAAGAAAGTATTTTTTTTATTGCGAATTTTTAGTTCCCCCCCCCCCCCCCGACGTTTTCTCGTAAATCAATATTTATTTTTCTGTATTTTAATCTCTGTTTCATGAACAGATAAAGATTTCCAACGAAAATAAACAAGGCAACGGTACAATGGCGTATGACACATAAAATCGCAGATGCTATCGTGGTCTCCTGGATGGCAGTAGGGTCGCAAGGATATTGACCCTTAGGAATCCTTGCAAAGGGACTTGTAGGGTAACAGGGTAGCGGGAAAAGTCGGCAGAATACAGTGAGTGAGAGAGTATTGTGTGCTTGCATTTGTGTTCTGATTGACTGGGAATATTGTGGAAATATTTTATATGTGGTGCATTTTGTTAGCTGTCGTCGCTCGAAGTGCGAAGGAGGAAATAGACTTTCAACATTCACTTCCCAGATTCACAGATTGCGGGTAAAAAGTTGTGTAAAACCGTATTCCGCTGTTAGTTGAGCATTACCGTGAAAGACATTGTGTTAGTTTGACTTTTTGGGGACACTTCATATCTCCATACAATGAACAAAATAATGGACTTTTTATCGCCCATGTCAAAACCGCTGCTGTTTGCTGTGAGATTTTCTTCGGAGAATTTGCTGAGATTTATGCCGCTATAGGTGCGACTTCATGCGGTGTCTTTTGTGTTGAGTTTTTCCATACTTCTGTGAACTAGAGACTGTGTTAAAAGCACCGTAGTCAGTTTCTGGCGAACTGTAAACTGTAGTATTTCGACTTCCTGTAAATAAATCTTTGATTTTATTCTGTCTTATTCAAAGTCCATTCAGTCGCCGAACCCGAACTGGGAGTTCGTAACAAATTTCTGCATCGAACTTTTCTTGCCCAAAAAGGAAGAAAAGTTCCGATGCAGAAATACCTCTGAATCGATTAAAGTTAAATCATTGCCATTTGCTACAAAGGAAAATGAACAATTGGACAATAAGTGGCCTTCTTGTTGGTCTTTAGAACAAAAGAATGATTTTTATGAGATAAAAAAGTTTGATTATTTGCAAAAAACAAATAACTTGGCTCTGGCGCTTGTCATAAAGTTCAAACGCTTGGAATTGAGGCAAAATTGGGTATGACGATATCAAAGGAGGGGGCCAATAATGAAGTAGGCCATTTTGGCTCAAACCGAGAATAACAGTTAGCATCTCTACGGACCAAAATATTCAAACACTAAGGAAATGCTGGTCATAAAAATGCCATGAAGATATTGTACGAGGCAAAGAAAGAAACTCTAGAGAAAGTTTACCGGAAATCCATTTCAGGCCAAAAAGAGGTGACTGGCAAAATATTTCGCATGGCCTACAAAGTTGTAATCTCTTTTGACATTTCTCCCCCCCCCCCTCTTTCGAGTATCAGCCATGAAACACTGAAGACCAGTCGCCACGTAGCAATACCTGAATACGCAGTCGAGGGTTTATTTCCCAAGTTCAGTGCTTTCCATTGCTGTGGGGCTCGAGGATGCCGGACAAACAGTAAATATCTGTCATCCACTCAAGGCACCCCAAGCCCTCCTACAAAGTTGTAAAATGTAATCAATCATTCAATAATTTTAAAATGGATATTGAAATGCAAGAACTCAATGGTGTTGATATGAGAGGAATACTTCCTCTACAAATGCTTGCATCAACATTATCAATCCCATTAGCAGGGAAATGAGAACAAACTTGTTCCTCAAAATCATAACTTCCAAATCAAAATTGTCTTTAATCCTCGGTGAAGCAACATCCCTAAATCAAAAGTCTACTTTAATCTGGTATTTCCGTGTAATTACGTAATTCTAGTTGTGGAATGACTGCTCCAGTGAATTTATTTTATTTATTGACTTGATTGAGTTAGATAATGTAACGGCGAAAGGATTTTCTCCGCTTTGATTTGTCATCTATAATCTATTGGATTGACGGAGAATACCTGAATGATCATTTAGTTACTATAGCTTGTGATGGAGCAGCAGTAATGCTTGAATCTCATGGTGGAGTTAAGAAATTAATGAAAGAAATATTTAAATCTATAATTGTATAGCACTGTTCCAGTCATAGATTATAATTAGCCATCCATGATGTTGTCAAGAGAACTTCTGTAATTAACAATCTCAAGGCATTTATTGACATGTTTTCTACCATGCATCACCAAAAAATAGTCGAGAGTTGCAAGCCTGTGCTCAATCACTGGAAATGCAACTTTTGATACTTGGATGAATACTAAGCATTCATTGGGAATCATCTAGTTTTCGTTCATTTTCTGCTGTTTGGCTGGATTACATTAAGCATTTAATACATCCTGAAACGTATATCCTTTATTGTTTATTGAAATAAATATAATTTTTTTAATATCATTGTAATTTTTAATCATATATAAAAATTTCCTGAAACAGAACGTAATATCCACTAAATAGGATGATTCCGATTAATTTCTTTATGTCCATTTCAGAAAATGAAAATGAGTCGTTGTTATTTTTCACAGCATATTTTAAAATTTCTTCGGTAACATGTTTCATGATCTCTGAGTCAAAGTACATTTGGAAAAGTTCATACGGAGATTTCATTGCCAATTCAGCCTGGATCTCTTCAAGTGTTGACACTTCTTCGGATTCAATAGCCAACATTTGATTTGCTTTTTTCTAATTTAATAATTTCTTTTTCGCTTTCTTTTCCTTCAATTTGTCTCTTCCATTACTTGTATCATCATCTGAAGAATCATTTGTAATGGGTCTTTCTCTCTTCTTACGTTTTATTTACTTGTTCTCAATATTTCTACTTTCCCGCTGTTTTACTTTTAGTTCATCTTGTCCAGAAACATCCACTGTAATCCTTTCACCTAAATCATTATCTGCAATATTTTCTTCATCAGTTACCTGACCAGGATCGGAGAGCAGACAGATAATGCCACTTTCATCTGAGTATTCAGAGTCCAAAGATTGCATATCTAAAATCTAAAAGTTTCTTCAATTATTTCTTCAAGAAAATGTGTCTGGGCACCAACTGATCCCTTATACCTCACAGAAATAAATATAAAAATAATGAATCAGTAGTAACAAACGTACGTTCCATATGGTAAACAGGAAGTGAAATCAGCTAGTCAGAAGGCGCCAAGTCTCCCATTTTCGGACCTTTCAAAATAAGTGCTTAGAAATCAGTGTTAAAATATTTCATCTGTTTTCCGCTTGAAATGCAAGATTCACAGTGTTATTGCTATTAATTTTTCGTAAAAAGCAAGTCACTCATGTATATATATATATATATATATATATATATATATATATATATATATATATATATATATATATATATATATATATATATATATATATATATATTCTGATTAATTTAATAATGTAAGTCGAATTGGTCAGTTTTGCACATATTCACCCGGCTGTAAAATAAAGAAATTTTAAAGTTGTCTTCCTGAAAAAAAATCCCCATATACTTTGTACCTTTCACAAAGAAAAAGAAATTATTTTTATATAGCTTAATTTCACGCTGAGAAAAAAATTATAGTTGAAGTTTCCCAAAATGGCAGACTTGGCGCTTAAGTTGACAATGGACCATGAAAAACTTTTTTTTTTTATTTATCAACCAATTGCTATGAAATTTTGTATACTTATACAGTGTTGTTTAGAAATGAAAATGCTAAATTTAAAAAAAATCAGAATGTAATTAATTAAGATATTAATAAAAATCAGTTTGTTAATTACTCTATTTTAAAATGCTCCATGCGCATCAATTTTTGCCTCAGATATCTAATTTTCATTCTTAAGCTAGCTTTATATAGTTATAATAAAAGTTAGTAGCAATATTAGATTTACAGTCACATTTATAAAAACTAGAAAAGAAATCGATAAAAATAGGTCGTTTTATGCAAAATTTTATCAAATATTTTTTTTGATTGTAAAAATTTTAAGGTGTTTTAAAATAGTATAATGAATTTATTACTAAGTTTTATTCTAACATATATAAATAATCATTTTATGAAATTTTATGAAAATTCAAGAAAAATTATGACGCATGGAACATTTTGAACTTACTGAAACGACATGAAAACTTGTTTTGAGAAAATAGAATTTAAAGTTTTAATTTAACGTAACATTTCCATTGTTTACGTTTGAAAAAATACTTATAACTCGGTTAATAATGATCGGATCAACATACTTTTTTTTAAATTGAAAGCTGATGAGTTGCAGAATCATTTTCTGAAAGAAAACAAAATCGTTTTAGGGACATATTTTTGTCAATCTGAAGGTCCATTGTCGCTTTAATGGGTTAAACTAGAAATCTAAGACTTATTATCATGCAAAAGGCGCATATTATTATGCAAAAGTAATAAACGGTCTTTCCTTAATTAGTTGGCTAGACGTTATAGTATTTGCATCAAGCCAGACTAAAATTCGAAAGCTTCCTTTGGACTTTCTAAAGGAAAATTAACTTCAGTCCTATACAAAATGAAAAAAAGGGAATATTCAAGTTTATGTTTTAAAGGTTACAAAATAAAAGTCTGTAACTCTAAACTCTTCAATTTTGCTTTTGGTAAGCAAAACGTACGGACGTAATCATATATGATAATGTTTCTGCAAATTTCAACTTATAAATACTTACTACATTCTGTGAACTTCCATGATGCACTTTTGCACTATAAACATGATTTCAAATACAATAAGTATTTCGAAATATAACAAAAACTTTTTAAGTAATAAACTGATCTATGCTCAGGACTTTCTGGTCTGCTATGTCAAACACAGTCAGAACAGCAAAGCTAAAATTTACTTAATCAATCAATTTTATGTCCTTTTAACTTCTTTTCAATATAATTAGGATAAATTATATTTTATTTTATTAATATGTACTTTCAAGAAAGTCAAAAGTTTTCGTTTAGATGAATATAAGGAATTTTTTTTAATATTGGATTCTCTTACTAACAAACATTTATAAAAATCATAGTACATCAATTTAAATCACAAAATTAATTTTAGAAAAATGCAAAGAATATCTTTAACCTTTTCAGGAAATCTAAGTCACCTGCTTGTACATAAGGGCATCATTCAATACTCTTATCTTCAGTGTTATTAAATCATCTAAATTTCAGATACATTCTTAAGTTCATAGATAAAAATATTCTAAAAACACTACGAAATATGAGTTACAACTAATTATTTATTCCAGAATTTCAAAAATACGGTTGAATCGAACTTTCGTGCCATATCATCAATCAGATTTATCGATTCCGAAATGTAAGAGATATTTCATTTTCCAGGAAATTTCATTAACTGTTATGGATTCTTTGATTTATAAACAACATCTTCGCCGTACAGGTATTGCATATTTGAATATTTATTTCAGTTTCTATGCGATTGAGAGGAAAGGAAGAATTGCGAGCAAAAAATGAAAAGTTGTTTGAATTATTTAAAGCAAATTAAAATAATCCAATGCTTGAGAAAAAAAAACTCATGATAAATTTGAACGATGTTTCTAGCCGATGCATTTTTTGAGTTATGTGCAAAAGGTAAAAGGGTGCCTTTAAGGGGATTTCGTTCGAGCTTTCTCCATGAGATTTGGATATGCTAAGGAGTAAAATAGAGTCTTCGATACAGAATACTGGGGAACAATTGGATATTATTCTTACCATAATATCAGTAAGGAATTTTTTTGTCATTATATAATAAAATACTGAAATATTAACATTTACGACACTTACAAAATATCTCATTAATGAATTACATGATGACATTTTCAGATATCTCAACTTTTTGACTTTTCCACTCTCGCTGAGCTCACATTCAGATAACATCAACAGGATATTATTCTTACCATGATATCAGTAATGAATTTTTTTATCATTATTTAACAAAATACTGATATTTACAACACTTACAAGATATCTCATTAATGAATTACATGATTGCATTTTCAGATATCTCAACTTTTTGGCTTCCACTCTCACCACTGAGCCCACATCCATATAACATGAACAGGATTTTATTCTTACCATGATATCAGTAATGAATTGTTTTATCATTATTTAACAAAATACTGATATTTACAACACTTACAAGATATCTCATTAATGAATTACATGATTGCATTTTCAGATATCTCAACTTTTTGGCTTCCACTCTCACCACTGAGCCCACATCCATATAACATGAACAGGATTTTATTCTTACCATGATATCAGTAATGAATTGTTTTATCATTATTTAACAAAATACTGATATTTACAACACTTACAAGATATCTCATTAATGAATTACATGATTGCATTTTCAGATATCTCAACTTTTTGGCTTCCACTCTCACCACTGAGCCCACATCCATATAACATGAACAGGATTTTATTCTTACCATGATATCAGTAATGAATTGTTTTATCATTATTTAACAAAATACTGATATTTACAACACTTACAAGATATCTCATTAATGAATTACATGATTGCATTTTCAGATATCTCAACTTTTTGGCTTCCACTCTCACCGCTGAGCCCACATCCTGATAACATCAACAGGATTTTCGAAGCATCCCAAGATATCTAAGAGTGCTTCTGACACTTTTAAAATTTTTATGGTATTTCGTCACTATACTATTCACTAATAACTTAATATAAGCGAGAAAACTTGCAAAGTGGCCTCCTTTCTTCCATTAAACATTATATTCAATGTAAATATCTTTTGTGTTCTGTCATCAAAACAACGTTGTTTTACTATAAAATGTATTCCACTATCTTTTGAACATCTTGTTAGTGAGGTTGGTAAATTTTGATATGATCCGTATTAATACAAGTTCTTACAAAGTTAATAGCGTAAAGCATTGAATAATACATTTCCCAAAAATATATCTGGGCCTCGGCGAATAAAGTTTTCTTGGAGTAATATAATTATATTAAACAGTACGCTATCTTAAATGTTTAACAGGATTTTCTCCTACTTTAAATTGATTCTTTGAAATCTGTTGCCTTAAATGTAAGAATTTTGATTAAATATTTGATAGCTAATTTATATTTGACCTGAGGTTGTGAATAAAGTTTATCCGTTCCTCGTATAGAAACGATAGGTAAGGTTACCGCTATAAATATGGAGTGGAAGAATATTTAAAAAGATGTTCCACAGTAGAATAAAAATGTTTGTTAACTAATAATACTTTTGAACATTGTTTGCACGATTGAGGAGCAGGAAAAGTTATGTTAAGGATTTAAATTTCTTTTTAATTTCTTTTGAAGATATTGAGCCTCTATATTTAAATACAGGGACTTTTAATATCAAAATACAAAGCTCTCAGCATTATACGGTTCTATTCTGTATTTTTCAAAAACATAAGAGTACATTTTCAAAATGAAAAAAAATATATGTTCTTTTTTACCCAAGTGATACTACTTGCCAAAAATTTTGACAGAGATTTAAAGACCACAGGGGTCGAGCCTTGCCAATGTTTTTCTGTTAAGACAAAATTAATCAGATTTTTCTAAATTTAGACTTACTTTAAAACGAACAATTAATTCAAAATTACCTTCAATTTTCTACATTTTTTCTGCTTAATTTTCTCTGTTAAAACAGAAAACAAAGTGCTGGAAAAAATATCCTTTATTAGGGATGTCGGTTCGCAAAACCCGTGATGTGGTCAATGTAAATATGTTCCCACTTTTAGTGCAGGACTTTATATCTTTTGCATACCCCCGCACAAGTAAGCATAGATAGTCATTTTGAGTTAAAAAATGGAGCCTGCTGGACTTGTTCAATGTTGCAGATTGTTATGTATTTATTATTTTAAATGTGTTTAACCCTACTACATCTGAAGACTGATTGGCAATTTTTGTATTGCAGAGTCGTTTAGCCGCGAGTTTTTACTCTTAGATATTTTGCCGTGTATCACATTGGTTATTGCGAAAAAAATTTAAATGTCTTAGAACTATCATCTAGAATGTTTGGCATTAATATTTTCCAAAACGTATTACTAAAACTTTTAGGATATTTAAACTAATTCAATAGACAATTTTTTTATGAATTATTTTTTTAGAGACTGAGCTAAAAGAAACGCCTGGGTCATTATCAGTCCCAAAACTTTCTACTCGGACAACAAGGTAAGAAAAATCTTTTAGGATGTGTCACAGTAAACAAAAGATCTTGGTTGTCGGAAATTAATTAAACAGAAATAATTATTCACCTTCTATTTTTTTGTAGTTTTTTTTTAAGGAAAAAGTTTACTAGGACGTAAAACACTGCATTGAGAGACTTGAATAGTGCTGAATGTCTATTTAGAATCTCAAGTTTTGATTCCAAAAATTTACATGCTCAAAATGCTGATATGATGAGAAGTCAGTTTTCGTACTGTATAATCCCTAATGTCTAGAAAGTATTATATGTAAAAACACAATTTATATCTAAGGAAATGCATTAAACAGAAGGAAAATATGATTGATTTTCTAATCATTATAGCTGCATAGCAACTAAAGAGAAAAAATAAATCTCCCACTGAATAAATATGTGTGAAAATGTCATGTAAAACCAGAATCTTAAATGTATTTTTCTCCTATAGCTCATAATATCACTTAATATTTATTTAATATACTCTTTAAATAATATATACATCTTTAAATAATATATACATTCTATTTTTCGAGGCACCACCATTGAAAAACGACTCGAACCACCGGTAAGTGTTTGAAAGGAGAACTGTAGTTCCATATTGCACTAATGATTTTAAAAGCAGTTACACTGTTAAGCTTGTGTTTTAGATATTGTAGTAATGCAAAATGTACTGTAACATGATAACATTCTCTATTGTACTGGAATTAGGACAAAATAACTATAATTCAAAATTTAAGCTTCGGCTCTAGTGCTGCCATCTATTGAATTTTTTAGAAATATCAATATGGCGCATTATTACGATCTATCTGGATGGTTACATGGATGCAGCTACAGTTACGTGACTTGTGTCTTTAGAAATTCAGACCTCAATTGGATTAGTGCAAGAGGAAAATGAATAGATACTGTCCCATGAGATTAGTGGATATAATTGACTGCTAAATACTTCATATCAGGTCTGTCAATTACATTAAATGGAAAAAATAAATTCTTATTACATTTTATAAAGAATTACTGTACTTAGTTCAATACAAACGTAGGAAGAGATGGCTGCATCAGTGCTTTCATTATAAAATAATGGATCGGCAGTTTCATTAATTAGATTAACTACTAACATAGGAAATAAAAAATTTACTACTGCTATAACAAAAGAAATAGTGATTTTTTTTGTTTTTTAAACAACGGATTGTTATATACTTTTATTAATATAAGCATATCGATGAGTATTTTCAAAGTTAATCTTAATGTACTTTTTAAACCGTGCTACTATCTACATCGCTATGACTGACGATACACATAAATATCTAATTGGTGTTATTCCCCAAAACACAAACAGAGTAAAGGTATGGTAAAAATAATTTATTTTCCAACATGTAAATTCCTCATTCATAAATACATACAGTGCAACGCTATACATTCTACACTACATTTATATTTTAGTGTCTGTAAAAATAATATGCCTCATTCATCAAGATCTAAATGCTTTTCTTTATGGCTTCATAAATATTCTTACAAGCTAAAGTGTTAATTTTTTACTTTAATTTTACCTCTCCTATTTCAAATTCCTATACATATATGTAGATAGGTAGGATAAATATAAACGATAAAAATCATCATCTCATACACAAATACACACACACACACACACACACACACATATATATATATATATATATATATATATATATAGATATATATATATAATATATATATATAAATGTATATGTATATATATATATATATATATATATATATATATATATATATAAATGTATATACAGTTGGCTCTCTGTTTAACGACTTTCAAGGGACCGTGAAAAATCGTCCTTAAGTAGAGATCGCTCTTAAACAGAATTTGTGAAAAAATAACATTTCCCATAACGTCGGAGGGGCCGGGACTGGGAAATATCGTCTTTAAATAGAGATC
This sequence comes from Dolomedes plantarius, assembly GCA_907164885.2. NCBI lineage: Eukaryota > Metazoa > Arthropoda > Arachnida > Araneae > Dolomedidae > Dolomedes > Dolomedes plantarius. The sequence goes on from OU015501.1 coordinate 99,637,866, forward strand.
GTCGTTAAGTAGAACGTCGTTAAACAGAGAGCCAACTGTATAATGTTGGTCCTCCATTTGCATCGATGACAGCCTGCACTCGTCTGGGGAGACTTTCCACCAGTTTTTGATAGGTGTCCATAGTATTTGACTTCCAGGCATCCATCATAGCTAAAGTGAGTACTGGCAGTGAGGATGGTCGATTTGGCTGGCTACGTAATCTGCGTTCTAATTCGTCCCAAAGGTGTTCAATGGCATTTAGACCGGGGCTCTGAGAAAGCCAGTCCAGTTTTTGAACACCCATTTTGTCAAACCATGCCTTCGAAAGTCTCGATGTGTAAATGGAGTAGTTCTCCTGCTGGAAGAGAAATGAGCCTTCCCCGAAATATTGCCATAGAGTTGGTAGAGCAGCATTGTCTAGAATGTCCTCATACATCTCAAAGTTCATGTTTCCAACCACAGGAACTAAGGAACCTAGGCCAAACCATGAAATACACCCCCACACCATGATGCTGCCACCACCAAACTTAACAGTCGGCACAATGCAGTCACATAAGAAGCGCTCGCCGGGCATCCGCCAAACCCAGACGCGTCCATCGGACTGCCAGATTGAAAAGTGAGATTCATCACTCCGAAGAACATTTTACCACATGTCCACAGTCCAAAGACACCATTGCAATCGACGATTAGTATTCTGGGGAGTGATGTTCGGCTTGTGAGCAACTGAACGACCATGGAATCCCAGGTTTTTTAACTCTCGACGAACAGTTCTGATGCTAGTGCACTAATACCTGAGGAACTTTGGAATTCCTGAATGATTTACATCAACGAGAACTTGATATTTTGTTTCACTACCCTTTTCAGAGTTCTACGGCTGCGTTGAATCATTTTTTTTTCGGCCTGCCACTTCGTTTTTCTGTAGTTTCACTGCCTCGACGTTTCCACTTCACAATGGATTTTGGCTTCTGTAGAATGTCCAAAATTTCACGAACTAATTTCCCACAAAGGTGTCAATCCACTATAATGCCACGATCAAAGTCACTAAGCACCGTTGACTTACTCATTGTCTCACAAACGCAAAAATATGACCTGACAAACCACTACCAACATTTTTAAAGCTGTCTGTTACGCATCAAATTACGTCACCTGTCATATTCACTTCTTTACGGGGGTGTCCGGATACTTTTGGCCAGATAGTATATATATATATATATATATATATATATATATATATATATATATATATATATATATATATATATCAGGTAAGTGTGTAAAAATAGGGAGAGCATTACATAATTTATTGCATAATATATTATAAAATTCATTATTATTTTCAATAGAGCTACTCATTTCTCAGTTCCTTTTTTTTCTTAGTTGTAAAGAATACTCTGTAACTTGGTTGTTTTGCCCTAAAGAAACACAATATGGCAAGTTTGGCAAGTTGGAAACACAATTTGGCAAGGTTTAGCACACAATTTGGCACACTTCTCCCTTCAGGTTTCTGTGTTTTATTAACATCTACTCGGAATCTAGAAGAGTAACTTAGCCCGAATTTCAAAGTCTTTACAAAACGGATTCTGTTAACTAATCCCCATCAAGATACCTGAGTAACAGCCACTGTGTATGAATACGGAGTCACGGAAATAACAAAATTTACTTTTAACCTAACCAAAAATACCATTCAAAGCTTAATTATTGATCAGAAATTATTCAGAAATCGACCGGTATAGAGGAGAGAGAGGGAGGTGTTTGAGCCTGTTAAATCATATTACGTAGGTAATTAATTACTGCATTTTTAGTGGAGTATTCTCTTTCGTGCGTAAAATATTATAATTCAGCACTATCATAATACATAGAGAAAGACAGTGATGTGTGCATCAGCAAAAACATTTACTCAAATAACATCCATATTGATATTCTAAGAATCACTGTCAAAATGAGATATATATATATATATATATATATATATATATATACACAGAAGGTCGTTCGCACTTTATAGAAAAGGTTTTGATAGTTAATTTTTATGTATAAATGCCGTATCTTTTGCGGCGATTTGCTTCTATCTGATAGCCATGGTTCTTGACAATATCTCTATTTCGAATTTTCCATAAAAGTAAACTTTTTCTTAGTACAATCATGTCAATTTTACCCCATTCTACTTAGACCGTTTTCCAAAGTCCGTTAAGTGTTCTTGGATGCTGTTTTCCTAAGGGTCGTTTTAATAAACCAAACGAGGAAAAGTTCATTGGAGAAGCGTCAGGTAATTTAATAGGCTTTTCGTTAAATGGGATACACTTTATTCCTGTTTCTGACTCTTTCTTTGCTAAATAAGCTGCAGTCGATTTAGACGTGTGACTTGAGGTTTTCTCCATATGAAGCTCAACGTTATTAATGTCCTTTCCATATAAGGCTGGAATTTCTTCTTCAAAAATTGAATCTAAAATATTCTGCTGTTAATACAGTGAATCAATTTTGGCTTTACTTGAGACTTTTTTGATTTTTAATTTGCCGTTGTAACAAAATCCAGCAAATATCATGAATTCCTTTGGAACTTTTCTGTACACTGACGAAGCCATTTCGGACGGTTATTCCCGTCAGTTGTGCAATAGAAAATTTATCTTTTTTTTTATTACAGTCACTTAAATACACCCATGTCTCATCGAGTGGTACCACAAATTTCAATTTTTCAGCAGCTCGGTGTTTTTTCATATAATTTTCTACAATTTGTTTTTCTTTCAGCAAAATGCTTCGGCAAAAGCAGACGAACTTTAGGTTTAAACATCCTTTTTAGCTTCAATTCTTTCTGAAAAATTTTACTTACAGTGCCAGAAGATATTCCTAGTTTCGATGCAATGGATCTTTCAGTCGGCGGATTCTCGTTTAGGATCCGAATCTTCACTTTCTTGATATTTACCTGAGTTCGAACAATCTTAGGATGAGGTTTCGTGGTCATCTTTTCATTTTTACTTTCAGTTAGATTTTTTTCCTTTCAAATTTAATAAATTATAAATACCTTTTTTGGAAATGACATAACTGTGATTTTTACACCGCTTTATAATTCGTTGATACGAATATTTCTCCTCGAAAAGCTGAGTTAAGAAACCTTCGAGACAATTTTAGGAACCATTTTCAAAATAAATCTTTTATTTTAAATTCCAATCAAAACAAAACAGTTGGAGACGATTATTCTGAAAGTGCCAAATTTTTATCTCAAAATGCAAACTACAAAAATAACAAACTATAAAAATAAATTCAAAATCGTTTCAATAAAGTGCGAACGACCTTCTTTATATATATATATATATATGAAATGTCCGGAATGAACATCTCATGAAATAAGAGCTTACATCGTGGCAGGAAAATAATGAAGTCAGCTTCAGGAACAAACTAATTTATTATCGACTAAAGCAACACATCTTATTCTCTTCGAGTCAGTCCAGCGTCTCCTCGTAGAAGCGCCAAAATACCATTAGCTCATGTAGGTTGCCAGAATTGGCGGAAGGAGTTAGTGTGTGGAAAGACGAGGCATTTACGCCAAAGACAAGAAAGAGGGGTTACCAGGACAGAGATAAAGTTCAGAATGGGCGATTATAGGTAGTTAGTAATATTATCACACACACACACACACACACACACACACATATATATATATATATATATATATATATATATATATATATATATATATATATATATATATATATATATATATATATATATATATATATATATATATATATATATATACACTCATGGACAAAAAAATTAGTGCACCAAGAAATAGTTGCGGGATCGTAACGAAACTTGCAATGAAGGTACATGTCGGGAAGATATGCAAATGATTAGAAATGCAGCGTGATTGCGCATTACGTATAGCCGGTAGAGGGCGTTGAACATCGTACTCTGTGGAGTATAAAACAGGTAACCAAAACTTGTTTGAGTGTGCTGAATCATTTACAAAGGAAGAGCTGAGATAGACATGCCATTACGCCGTGTTCGAAGACAATATAAGCAGTTGTCGCAGTTTGAGAGGGGGAGAATCGTCGGGATGATGGAAGCTGGGTGGACAGCTAGGCGAGTAGCTCGTCAATTAGGCCGCTCTGATTGTGTTGTGAGGAGGTGTTGGGACCAGTGGACCCGAGAGATGTCATGTACACGAAGACCAGGTTCAGGACGCCCTCGACAGACCAGTCGCCCAGAAGACCGCCACATCGTAAGAAATGCACGCTTACAGCCAACTGCTTCATCGGCCGCCATCCAGGCACAGGTAGCACCTTCACTAGGGGCCTCTGTGTCTTCTCGAACCATACGAAGGTGCCTGGCTGAAGGACAGTTGGTACCCATCGACGCCTCCGTTTGGAGTTTTGCCGCGCACGAAGAAACTGGACTGAAGCGGAATGGAACCAGGTCGTCTTTAGCGACGAATCCAGATTCAATCTCGGCAGTGATGACAATCGTGTTCGTGTGTGGAGAGCCCGTGGTGAACGCTTCAATCCTGCCTTTGCTGTACAGCGACACATCGCTCCCAAAGCTGGTGTGATGGTATGGGGTGCCATTTGCCTACAATACACGGTCACCCCTAGTATTGTTCCGTGGCACCATGACAGCCCAGCGGTATGTTCATGAAATCCTGCAACCACATGTGTTGCCACTCACGCAACGGCTCCCAGGAGCCATTTTTCAACAAGACAATGCTCGGCCTCATACGGCAAGGGTGTCACAAGACTGTCTCCGCACTGTTACTACCCTTCCTTGGCCTGCCCGATCCCCAGATTTGTCTCCAATCGAGCATATCTGGGATCATTTGGGACGACGAGTTGGGAATCCCACGAGTTTGAACGAACTAGAGGCAAGGTTACAGAAAATATGGAACGAAATATCTCAAGACATCATACAGAACTTGTATGACTCAATGCCCGATCGTATCGCATCGTGCATTCGCGCTAGAGGGGGTCCAACGCAGTATTAACTCCTCCGTTCTTTTGCCTTTTTCTCTGAAATAAATTATCCTTTTTCTTTGATTTTCTTATCATTTACTTATATCAAAGTAGTCATTACGTATGTAAAATTTCGTTTCATTTTGACGACTCCTTCTTGGTGCGCTAATTTTTTTGTCCATGAGTGTATATATATATATATATATATATATATATATATATATATATATATATATATATATATATATATATATACTAGCTGAAAACCCGTACTTCGCTATGGAGTACATTCAAATTAAATACAAATGTCAATGTATGCAATATAAAAAATACTAAATAATATAGTACAGTTAATGTAGTACAGTTTGTAGAACATTTCTTTTACTGTATTTTAATATTTTTTTGGATAATATCCAATCGTCTGCCGCATTAGCAAGGAAAATTTTTTTTTGTCTATTTAGTTGTTATGCACGTGACGATAAATTTATTTAAAGTACCAGATAAAGAAATCACGTGATCAGCATTCAATAAATTAAATTCTAAAATTTAATCTTTAAAAATTCACCAAAAATCAGGAAATAGAGGTAAAGATTCGAAAAATATTTCATTTTGAAGGAATTTTTATGATCTTTCTCGTGATATAAATTTCATAACCCTCAATGTATTATTTTAAATGAAAACGTAAAAAAAGTTTAAAAAACAGCTTAAAAATTTAATTTAAAAAAATCTAAGAAGAATTTTTGAAAAATCTTTCTTAGTGCACCCCTACACTATTAGAAGAATCGCCATGCAAAATTTCAGCCCTTTAGGTCCAGCGGTTTGGTCTGTGCGTTTGTATGTCAGTCAGTCAGTCAGTCAGTGAATGAATGAGTCAGTTACGGAACTGTTTTATATATATAGATATATATACAGGGTTGTCCAAAATCATTAAGGTAACTGCCTACGTTCTTAGTCAATTTTTTTTTAAAAATAGTTTTTTAAAGGATTTTTTGGTCTTTTATGGTAAAATAGTACTTAAAAATTAAAAATAGGAACAATAACTTACCCGTAAATAGCATACTTTTAAATAAATTGGTCAAATTGAAGTAATTTTTTATGAAATTTAGCTAAAACGCCTATCACTCTGAACAAAATCCTAATGCTACTATTTTAATTTCCTTCTCAAACATGAGACATATGACAGTTATCTTCAAAATGACCTACAATCTAACAGAAACATTAAATTGCAAAATAATACACGCAATTTTATTTTCCAATATGAAAATTTTCCCCGATTCGTCATTCCGTACCTTATAAAAACAGCCCCAAATAAAAAAACTATTTATTATACACCAATTATTGTGCTCCATTTCATTAACAATAGCATCTAAAACATTTTCCGAAAATTTTATCAGTATATGCATTATTATGTGAGATATCATGATAACCGAGAGATAACCGAGAGATTTGTGCTAAAAATCATAATTCTGAGAAAAGCGCATTTAAAGTTGTTTGTCACTTCAATTTTGTAGCAGAAAATGTTTTTTTAAATAGGTATAAATCTGCTTCTAATTCATGTAGAATGCAAATCAAAACAGTTTTGAAAAGAGAAAAGATTGAATTATATAATTCTTGCAAAAAATGAAATTGACCAAAATAGTCAAAAAATGACATTTTCAACGTAGGCAGTCACCTTAAGCGCATTTCATATGAAAAAAAAGAACTATATGAGGTACGTACATGATTATTGTTTTCTTGAAAAGATAATTTAAAACAGTTTTACGCAACAAAATTTTAAACCTTTAATAACTTCCGCATAAGCCGGTAGATGGCGCGACAACATTTCGTAAGAAAAATTTAATAATTGCGTCAGTCTGCAAACGCTACCGTAAAGGGAAAAGCAATGTTCGTTTTGTGCTTCCGTGAAAGCAAATCCTTTGTAACTGTTCAGAGTCGTTTTCGTTTAGAATACTCAAATTTTCGTCCTCCAAGTAAGGACTCTATTTAACTTTGGTACCGACAGTTTAAGGACACGGGAAATGTGGAACTGGAAGGACTCGGGATGCGTTTTCTGTTTATGACCTACCAGAGTATTTCTTATGTTCCACATTTCCGGTGCCCTTAAATTGTTGGTACCAACATTGAATAGAGTCCTTACTTGGAAGACGCCAATTTCAGTATTTTGAAAGAAAACGTATCTGAACAGTTACAACGGATTTGCTTTCATGGAACCACAAAACGCACATTGCTTTTTCCTGTTCGATAGCAATTTGCAGACTGAGGCAATTAGTAAATTTTTCTTGCAATATGCTGTCGCGCCATCTACCGGCTTATGTGGAAGTTATTTAAGGTTTAATAATTTGTTGTGTAAAATTGTTTTAAATGGTCTTTCCAAGAAAACAATAACCATGCAAGGACCTAATTTGTTCTCTTTTTTATTTCAAACATGAAATGCGCAGAATAATTTTGGACCACCTTGTATTTTACATTTGGGCGACCTATTAATAAATGTATTAGGTTATACAATCTTCTAAAAAAGAGCTGCTTTGTAATTATATGCCAGCATATGATAAAAATATTTTAACTCAAGAAAATATTTACGAGATCTGATTTCTAGCATATGTAAATTATTTTACTTAATTAATACGATCTTTTTAAATTAATAATCCTCTACCCTGTTACGAAAAAAAGCTTTAAGAATACTCTTATAAATTAATATGAATATTTATGTTTTACATTTCCGATGTTTTATTTTTCAAATTAATTGTTTCCCGTTGAAGTTCCAAATACCTGGTAGAAAAAAAAAATAACATCCAAAAAAGCTAAGGAATTTTCATAATTATCTTCAAGCAAGTAAACCAACATGTTACTTTTTGTGTATAAAAAGTGCATGAACCTGTATAAACGTCCAGGAAAATAACTATTAATTTCGATTTTATAATCAGCCTGATTCATAGCAATGAATTTCACTTCTTTAGCAAAATATTCCAGTGAGCTTGAAACAGAAATAGCCCAAAGTGTTTTTTTAATTATCAAATATGTGCATTGAAATTAATCATTTGAATAAATGGGGACAGCTTTGTTCCGTGATATGCTCTTTCTATTTCCTTCTTTTCCATTATTCCTACTGCCGTTCGTTTTCATTACGATTCTACTAAAACTTTTTTTCCATCAGGGCTGGAAATAATTCAGCAATTAATTCAATTCTTTTTTGGACAGTCCCTTCCATCTCCATCTATATCAATTCCGTTCCACCTTTATATCTTTAAAATGCTAGAATGGAAATCAGAAATGGGTTACTAAGGCGTTAAATATCTCGTTGATTCGGAATTAATTTTTCAGTAGAGGAACGAAGTTTAGAAATCAGGAAAATAAAGAAGGATTAAAAAATTCCTTAAGAGCAAAATTTTTGTTATAATTTCAGTATCAAAAAATTCATCTTTATTTTAAAAATTAATTTTCTGATAGCATAGGGTTTTTTGCAGCTAAGAGAACTGGTTTAATTATAATATTTTTCTCTGAATAACGAAGTTTTTTGATAATGATTCAAATTTCAGAAGTTATCAGTCAAAAAATAATAAATAGCTTTAGGAAATCAATTTTAATGATAGCTGATAAAAAGTGTGATATAAATGCATGTACAGATCTCATTCTAATGCTTAAAAGAACTCTTTTAGCCAAATAATATTTTGTCTTGTGAAATATTTTTTTTCGCTTACACAAAAATTTTCCAGCGAGCAAATTTTTATATAGTATTAACTTTCTGTTCATGTCACGAGATACTAACTTCTGCATTTCGGAAATAACAAGTTTTTTTCTTCTTTTTTAGTATAGTACTGTATAATCAAACAATACCTTAATCCGCCTTAACTTAAATAATATATTATATTACTTACACGGAATTTGAGGGGACCAATAAAAGATGTAGAAATAGAAAATAGAACACTTCTTAAGTCTACGTTCTCTATTGCGAATTTACTAAGCTTACATATACTATTGGAATAAAAAGTATTGTTAAAAAAATAGTAACAGTTTTACTAAAAGTCAAACGAATTTAAAAATCTTTAACAATAGACATTTTAAACTAATTTAACTGGTGAAAAATTCGAAAAAAAACATGTGTAATTATTTTACATTTATTTATTACACCTAAAATTTCTCTGCAATAAAAATGAAAATTCTTAGTTGATCATGAACATGTTTCAAACGTGACTTCAAAGTATATAAAAATTAAAACTATGAATTCTTTGGTAATTAATTCTAAATTTTCTTTTAAATTTAAATATTCATAAAATTACAATAAACTACTCGGCCCTTGAGGTTTATCTGAAGCAAGGGTATGAGACGAGGGTTAATACAATGATAAACCGATTAAAATACGGACAAAGAAAATGCAATATTTATTATTTTTATTTTATTTACATATTATTATCTTAGGCACAGTTTCATTCATCTTTATCATTTCCTAATTTATGAAGGATTTCTGTTGCCTGAATGAAAGTGGAATAATTAGAGCAGCATAAGATTCTATTGATTTTCTAACTTCACATGTTTCAAAAGAATAAAACTTTAATTTCAAACTAATAAAACAGTGATTAACACTAATTAGTGCAAAATTCTGTCACCTTATTCAATAAGTATTTTTCATTCAATAATTTTGAAATCATTGAAGACGTTTTTAAAAAAAAAGCTTATTGAAAAAAAACAGGAATTAATAAATGTCTAATTAGGAATTTTTCAAAAATCATGTGAAGCACTGCAGGGTTAGATCATAGTTTTGCAATAAAAATAAAACTTGTCGAAGCACAAATTTTGTGTTTTCTAATTTATAAGTACGGTATTTTTTATTTGCATATTTTTAACTCTCATAATCCAGTGCAGTTGAGATATTCCTGCAAAACTGTCATTGTTAAATTAGCTGCTGTTAAAATTTCTATTGGTCTCGCGGTAGCCGTGTGGTAGCGCGCTGACTTTCAGTGCTGGGGGTGTTCGGATCAAATACCGACACGCGACATTAAATACTTCCGTGTCTAGACCGGATATAGGCACGTTATATCCGTAGACCGGAATGTCCCTCTGTGATGTCGGAGACCGTGAGAGAGGGCCCGATTTAGAAAATTCTTGACTATGGGCACAACTTGGGATGAGGGTCCCCTAACACTGACGTGGGCATAAAATTTCCAAAATTCACACTCACAAAAAAAAAATCATGAATCATTGTGAAAGTTCCATTTTACCAAGAATTGTCTATTTGAAGTGTAGAAGCCTAGAACATAATCAAATAAATAAAACGATACAACATATTAACTTCTTCATTAAAACACCAATACAATGCAACCAGAAAAATTTATTAATCCCTTATATACACTACTAGCTGAAAACCCGCGCTTTGCTACGGAATACATTCAAATTAAATACAACGGTCAATGTATGCAATTAATGCCAAAAAAAATAATATATATATTTATAATAAATTCGACTATCAATGTATACAATTGATATAATATATATATATATATATATATATATATATATATATATATATAAAATCGTAAGGAATATTTATTTTTTTGGATAATATCCAATCGTCTGCTGCATTAGAAAGAAAAAAGAATATTTTTCGTCTATTTAGTTGTCATGCACGTGACGATAAATTTATTTAAAGTACCAGAAAAAGAAATCACGGGATTAAAATGCCCGGGATGCAAAATTAATTTAAAGTATCACAAAAAGAAAAGGAACCACGTGATCCTCATTTAATAAATTAAATTCTAAAAATTAATATTTAAAAATTCACCAAAAATCAGGAAATGGAGGTAAAGGTTCGAAAAGGATTTCATTTTAAAGGGAATTTTATGATCTTTCGCTTGGTATAAATGTTATAACCCTCAAATTATTATTTTAAATGCAAACTTAAAATAAGTTACAAAAACAGCTTAAAAATTTAATTTTAAAAAATCTAAAAAATCTTTTTCAAAAAATCTTTCTTGGTGCACCTCTACACCATAAGAAGAATCTCCATGCAAAATTTCAGCCCTTTAGGTCCAGCGGTTTGGTCTGTGTTGTATGTCAGTGAGTCAGTTACGGAACTGTTTTATATACACTCATGGACAAAAAAATTAGCGCACCAAGAAATAATTGCGGGATCGTAACGAAACTTGCAATGAAGGTACATGTCGGGGAGATATGCAAATGATTAGAAATGCAGCGTGATTGCGCATTACGTATAGCCGGTAGAGGGCGTTGAACATCGTACTCTGTGGAGTATAAAACAGGTAACCAAAGCTTGTTTGAGTGTGCTGAATCATTTACAAAGGAAGAGCTGAGATAGACATGCCATTACGCCGTGTTCGAAGACAATATAAGCAGTTGTCGCAGTTTGAGAGGGGGAGAATCGTCGGGATGATGGAAGCTGGGTGGTCAGCTAGGCGAGTAGCTCGTCAATTAGGCCGCTCTGATTGTGTTGTGAGGAGGTGTTGGGACCAGTGGACCCGAGAGATGTCATGTATACGAAGACCAGTCTCAGGACGCCCTCGACAGACCAGTCGTCGAGAAGACCGCCACATCGTAAGAAATGCACGCGTACAGCCAACTGCTTCATCGGCCGCCATCCAGGCACAGGTAGCACCTTCACTAGGGGTCTCTGTGTCTTCTCGAACCATACGAAGGCGCCTGGCTGAAGGACAGTTGGTATCGCGGCGCCCATTACGTGTGCTGCCCTTGGCGCCCACCCATCGACGCCTCCGTTTGGAGTTTTGCCGCGCACGAGGAAACTGGACTGCAGCGGAATGGAACCAGGTCGTCTTTAGCGACGAATCCAGATTCAATCTCGGCAGTGATGACAATCGTGTGTGGAGAGCCCGTGGTGAACACTTCAATCCTGCCTTTGCTGTACAGCGACACATCGCTCCCACAGCTGGTGTGATGGTATGGGGTGCCATTGCCTACAATACACGGTCACCCCTAGTATTGTTCCGTGGCACCATGACAGCCCAGCGGTATGTTCATGAAATCCTGCAACCACATGTGTTGCCACTCATGCAACGGCTCCCAGGAGCCATTTTTCAACAAGACAATGCTCGGCCTCATACGGCAAGGGTGTCGCAAAACTGTATCCGCACTGTTACTACCCTTCCTTGGCCTGTCCGATCCCCAGATTTGTCTCCAATCGAGCATATCTGGGATCATTTGGGACGACGAGTTGGGCATCCCACGAGTTTGAACGAACTAGAGGCAAGGTTACAGCAAATATGGAACGAAATGTCTCAAGACATCATACAGAACTTGTATGACTCAATGCCCGATCGTATCGCATCGTGCATTCGCGCTAGAGGGGGTCCAACGGAGTATTAACTCCTCCGTTTTTTTGCCTTTTTCTCTGAAATAAATTATCCTTTTTCTTTGATTTTCTTATCATTTACTTATATCAAAGTAGTCATTACGTATGAAAAATTTCGTTTCATTTTGATGACTCCTTCTTGGTGCGCTAATTTTTTTGTCCATGAGTGTATATAGATAACATACATATGATGAACCAATCAACCAAATTTGAAAGGATGTATAAAAAATTGCTATTAAAAAAAGGTAACTCTAAACTCCACATCAGCCCCCCACGCTTTCGCGTATCAGTAAGAGAATGATAACAGGTCGCGCCATAACAATCCCACCAGCACTAAGTCTACAGGACGAGCGCAATGACTAATTTGCCACCAAGTCGGAATTAAACAAAATGAAAAGTTAAACCTCACAAAAAGGGGAGAGCAACGGGAAAAATAAAAGAGGGAAGAAAGGCGTCCCCGGTACCACTCTTGTTCAGTCCGACTTTTTTTTTCTTTTTTTTTTCTTTTTTTTACTGTAAAGATCAGTAAATAAAATACAAATACATTCACATTTTCATAGAATACAAAGATGATCCCTGACTATTAGAAATACATGATAATTCGGTTTGAATTGAGAAAAAACAATAACAAAACAAAACCACGGCCCAGAGAGCTTGAAGTAGAGAAAATGTTGAATTACATGACTTAAAAGTTACAGAGCACGAATTACAAATTGTTACAAGCTACAGTTTACAGATTACACTACATTATATATTCCAAATTACAATAACAAATTTGCTATTAAAAAAGGTAAAATAAAAAATTTTGAAGTGGGAATTTTTTCTTTTAAAATAAAAATTTTGTTGGGGGCCCCAGCACTCGGGGCCCCAAGGCCCGGGCCTACCAAACCTAATGGAAAATCAGGGCCTGGTGGCAACTAGCTAAGACGGACTCCTCCCTTGTGGTGCTATATACACCAGAGCCGTACACTTCAGCCGGAAGTCTATATGGACATGGTATGGTACGTCCAGCCTGGGGACATTAGAAACAACAACAACAACAAACAAAATTTCTATTTACTAATGCCTTTTTTTAAATGCTTTATAAAATACCCTTTATTTAATTTTACACAAAAGAAAAGTTGGTTATTTTATTTGGTTTACTTACATCAATAAGGATTTTTGTTTTAATTAACCATGACCAAACTTGAGGTTTTTCCTTAAAAGGAATATTTATAGTAAAATTATTACATCTGGATTTTCACAGCCCAAACCAAGGCCTTATCAAGGCCAAATCATGAAAAGTGACTTTACAGTACAATTATTGTGGTCGCATTTTCGAAATAAACTCTGCGATGTTTAAGGGGGTCCAGGACACAAAATTCTTCAACTGTTTGAAAACGATTCATTGGATTAAAAAAAAACTTGTGTTCTTTTTCGCTTAAAATATCGTTTAAATCATGTTTCAATCTTAATTAGAACAGGAGACATTCATTTTTTTTCAACATTTTATTAGCAGCAAATCTTTGTTTAAACCTGTAAATACGTTTTCTGCATTACGGGTTTTTTCGCCATATCTCGTCTTTAAATTGTTATAAGTCAAGAACCGTTAAATATAAATGGTTCAAACATGGAACATGTCTTTTTCAATTATTTTACATTAATTTTGATTCAGAAGATTTGAAGAAAATATTTACTTTTTAAAATATGATTTTTTAAAAATAAGTTACATCACTTTTTTTTAAATTTTACTCTAAATATTTTCATTTTTTTAAATTAATATTTAAAGAACGATGAATCAAAACTAAAACTTATATATTTCTGTTTAGTTAAATGGAAAATTTTTGAAAATCGACAAATAATATTTCGAGTTATAACGATTTTAAATTACCCCACTTTCAAAAAAAATTTAAATTGAAAAAATTTTGAAAAATTTTATGAGAAGTTTTATGATGTGGTTTTCTTTACAAATTACATGGTTAACCATCCCAAGAAATTCAAAATTTTAACTCAAAAATAAAAATAAATTTAAAATGTATCACGGACCCTTTTAAAGAAATCAAATTTTATATTTTTCTCAATACCTCTACACGTTTGTCGCTATTTATTAGCACGGTTTAATCGCATTACCCCACTTTAATAAACCTCTCCCATTCTCTAACTTCGCCTATTTACTCTTCTATAACAAATATCAGACAAAATCTAAGCCCTTTAGCGTTTACTAAAAACCACATGCTACAATGGCAAGTCTGCGGCAACGTTAATTATTCGCCTCGCTACAAAAACTACGTTCCCTTTCTCCCTTTGCCTCGGTCCTCGATATATACTCGCTTCACTGTGAATACCTCTGTAGAAATGGAAAGATAAGCAATCAGATACCACGGCAGAATTAACATAAAAAAAGATAGAAAAACCAAGGAGTAGCTAAAATATAAAGTGAGCTCACGTCATCACAAAATGTCTGGAGGATATTTTATCTAAAAACATTTGGAAATGAGAAATAGAGAGAGAATAATTGCATTTTATTCGATATTTTTCATAATTTATCGATAAAATTCATATCTTTTTAATCATGAAAAAAAAAATCTTTTTCTGTTATCTGGAGCAATCAGAAAGAATTCTTATCGCTAGGGTTTTTTTTCCATAATTTATTAAAAGAATAAATAACGGGGACATTAGATAGGGCTATTTCATAATATTGATTAAGAAACCCAAGATGGAATATCCATCTCATTCAAATAAAATAAATTACGGTTCTGGAGCCTAATAAACATTATTAATGTAATTAACTTAATTAACTCTGAGTAAAGAGAGGAAATATCTCCATATGTAAGCTGAATCCTTTCATGTGGAAACCACAAGTATCCAGACAAAAATTCAGTGTAGGCACAGTAACATGTTGCATTAGCATAATGGACAAAGTAATAATGAGAAAGCACAAAAAGGACCGTTGCGGAAATAAAAATAAACTAGAGGTTTTACGAAAGGTGAATTTTATTTCATTTAGTTAATAATGAAATATTATACCGGAGGAATTTAATATTTCAATCACAATTTATGAAAATTTTTATACTTTCGAACTAATTTTATGCAAACACTGCTGAAATATTAATTTGATGAGCAAAGTTAAAACTCTTTACGCCATGGAACGACTTCATATTTAAAAGAGTAACACTTTCCGGAAAATCCTGCACTTTTAAAGAATTTTGAATTTAATAACCGTGTTGAGAGAAAAATTTAGTTTGTAGACAATAGTTTCCTTCCTTTGTCGTTACTAAAAAGGAAAGAAACGCTTATGATGCAATGACTTCATTTTAATTTGAAATTCTTTGTAAAAGTTGGCTAACATGGTATAAAATAGTAGTTAATACTGTCTGAATTTGCTTTAGATACCTTTTAATAAGCGTTATTGCAAACACTAATAAGCTCCAAAACGGAATAACCGAAATCTTACATCTGACAAACTAAAATTTAAAAACGTCTCTATTATGTTATAAAATAAGTGTACTGTGCATTCTCACGTATTTCATACGTATTTTTTTTTTTATCTCCTGACCAGTTTAATTTAAGTTTCGCTTTGTGCCGCAGTTCTTACAGACTCTATCGCAACGCCTCGCATCACATTCACTCGGACCTTAAAAGATAGCACAGTAAATGGCCGACTGTAATGTACACATATCAGCATTACCAGAAGCATGGGAGAAATAAATCGAAGGAAGCAAATTTGAAAAGCGGATACTCCACCGCTGACGTTTGTAGAGGCTTGTTGGCCGATAGACTAGACCTGAGTCCCAGAAAAGTCGGACAGGGCAGAATTTAGCGCCAGCAAAAATAAACTAAAAGAGGCCATTACATAACAATTATTTAAACTAAAGTAATTGTTATGCAATGGCCTATTAAAGTAAAAATAAACTACAATAAACTAAAATAGGCCATTACATACTAAAATAATTGTTATGTAATGGTCTATTAAAGTAAAAATAAGCTAAAAATAAACTAAAATAGGCCATTATATAACAATTATTTAAACTAAAGTAATTGTTATGCAATGACCTATTAAAGTAAAAATAAACTACAATAAACTAAAATAGGCCATTACATACTAAAATAATTGTTATGTAATGGTCTATTAAAGTAAAAATAAGCTAAAAATAAACTAAAATAGGCCATTATATAACAATTATTTAAACTAAAGTAATTGTTATGCAATGGCCTATTAAAGTAAAAAAAACTACAATAAACTAAAATAGACCATTACATACTAAAATAATTGTTATGTAATGGTCTATTAAAGTAAAAATAAACTAAAAATAAACTAAAATAGGCCATTACATAACAATTATTTGTTTGCGAACCGGTTTGCAATAATGCAAACTGGTTAGCAAACAAATAATTGTTATGTAATGGCTTACAATGTGTTTAATTGATCCTTATGGATTCCTGAAAATACAAAATGTTCACTTTTCCTTTTCGTTTACGACAGACAGATACTATGAAAACGAGATGTTTGCTACAGCGACAGAATATTTATTTGAACAACATAATTCCTAGCGAAGATTCCTGTTTCGTTGAATCTTTTAATAAATCATTTCCTATTTTAGTTCAAGAACACAGATTTGAATCCCATTTTGAAAATACCATTTAGAGGCTGAATAAATGAGAAAGTAAATAACCTGAAACCAGTTATAAAAATCTGTAGGTTTTTGTTCAGCGTCCTCCACAAGATTTGTGTACGAAATATGAATGCCTGATTTTTTTAAACATACTGAAAATCTTAAGCCCCAAATTTTGGTTTGCCGTATGATAAAATAGCTTATTTTTTTAAAAAAAATTTACGATGTAAGTTCTTAATGCCATGCAATTATACTAACTATCGACTTCAATTTTCCTTCATTAGGCACACTTTCAACATTTCAGTCTCAATTTTAAAATATAAAATTTTTAAAATATAAAACCCTTTTTCTGTCTAAAATTTATTTAATTTATAAAATATAACTTTCAGTTTTATATTTTAGATACTAACAGATTTCAGATGTAATATTTCAATATACAAAACAATTTAAGCATTTTACTGTAATGGCTTTAAAGCTATAAAAATTTGAGAACTTTTGTAGTATATCTACGAATGCAATTCACTGGGTCTGTTTGAAGTCTGTGATTTGTGGGTTATGACTAAAGCGTCTGCGTAAGAAGACAGAAGACATAAAAGTTGTAATTTCCCTTTCAACTTAAAACTTTAGCCCAAGTGAGGAATTTCGATAAGTCTTCCAAGTAATATTTTTCATAGTATTCTAGCTAAATGGTCTCCATAGTTAGAAAAGCATTTTACATTGAAAGAAACTTCTTTACTGAAAAGAAATTCGTATGTAAAATATTTTTCAACAAACGAAGGAGGTATTTTCTTATTCCAAAAAATGTCAAATATCATTCATTATTTTTATCCGAAATAAGCCTCTTAATTATGCTGTAACAAATACTATAACTAAAAATGAATAATCCAACCAAACTAGATAATTATAAAAAGAATGCAGACAAAAATCAAACAGAAATCAAGCACTCATTAATGTTATTTTAATTTTATTATTATTTTAATATATTTTACACACAACTACACAGAATAAAAAACATATGTAACAACGCAGAAGATTATTTGGAGGCATGTAGCATTTTCAAGAAAAACCTAAGTAAGAACAATTTCCCTAAAAATTTCTGTAATTTAAAAGTATTTAAAAAATGGCATTTAGACTCAGGTTTATTTAGGTAATTTAAATTCTTAAAAAAATGGCATTTAGACTCAGGTTTAAAGACGTTTGGGATAGGGTTTATGTTTCCATTTGTTTAAACTTCAATGAGGCGTGGCGCTGCGGTTTTGCTACAGTGACGTAACTACTAGGGAAAATTGGCTGCTGTTTCGCTATAACCGTCACTTACGGAATTATGCACTTACGGGTATGTATGCATCTTTGGCTTTTCATTAGGATTGCATGTGTACTTGCATGTATGGTGCGTTGAGCCCTTACTGCAAGTTTCCGTGTCTTTTCATTTTCTTTTGACTTAATGTTTCAATGGGGATCTCGGGGCCTTGGGATGTCTTTTGGTTATACCTGCATCCTATTCAGAAAGTTCCCCTTGAGGTAACTGATTCGATTAAGCTCCCTGATGACGAGACCTGTCGTTTACCTCGATTTCTGGTTCAGTTCCGGCACTACTACAGAATCTTGCCTCTCGTGCGTGGAGCCCTGAATGTTTGATTTCTGTTTGTTTTTTGTCTGCATTCTTCTTATAATTATCTAGCTCTGTTGGATTATTCATTTTTAGTTATATTTGTCCATTTTCAATATGAGGATATGAAGCGACTGCGCAATCTTTTATTGAAAAGTTTTATGTTTTCATTGCTAGGGTAGGTTTTAAGTTAACTTGTTTGGCAGTCTATGTTCGGTTTTTAATTTTCTTGTTAGTTTGATTTGTTTATATTTATTTTACATTTGTTTATATTTATTTTACATTATACTGTAACAAATCACTTTTTGATATATTTCCTTTTTAGGATAAGTTTTAGGATTATAAAAATTAAACTTTAATGAAAAATACCATATTAACTAATGCGAAATCCCTTATTTAAACTAGAAAATTTTAATTAATGACTTATTACTTTAAAACAAAGAAATTTGAAAAAATTATGCTACATATACTTTTTTTTAACATTTAGAGAATTTATTAAACATAATAGAACGTCTTTTAATATTAAAATATGAATTTGCATTCTCTGAATTACAATATTATCCCATTTAAAAAAATAAAATACAAATTTTAAAATATAAACCACATTTTGTCGAAAATTTTCACTATAGCAGAATTTCATGAAATTTCTGAGAAATAAAGCGAAATT
The DNA here is from genome assembly GCA_907164885.2 of Dolomedes plantarius. Lineage (NCBI taxonomy): Eukaryota > Metazoa > Arthropoda > Arachnida > Araneae > Dolomedidae > Dolomedes > Dolomedes plantarius. The sequence continues at coordinate 99,656,974 of OU015501.1, forward strand.
TAAGCAATAAATTTTTGAAGATGTGTTTTTATTCGCCTCGACGGAAAGTATTTTATGTTTCTAATAGTAAAGAGAATAAAAAAATGCTATTTATTATACTTCAGGTGATCAACTGGGCCCTTTAAAATTACTGTTAGTGTATACACGCAGATCATTCTTGGAATCTTAAACAGTTTTTTCGCTGCTTTTTATTGTATTATGTCGTACTATAATAAATTCTTAATACAGTACTAATTTCGTGTAAAAAACCTGCACATTATAAAATGAATATGTGAAGACAATATGATACTAGGAAAATTAATTTTTGTGCTTGATTAATTTATAAGGTGTTTAAGGTGTAGGATTTCACTATGCGCAAGCTTTTACAGTAGCCAAAGGCCGGTACAATAAGCTAGAAATCTAAATTTCTAATCTAAATTATGAAAACATTGCTACGGTGTTTAAGGATCAAAAGGGAAAATATACCTCAAATAAAATCAGACTTACTATTCTATTTGAGCAGACATCTATAGGTGACATAAACAAGAAGTTAATCAACGACAAAATTTTACGTCACTTCTAACTACAGCTAACACCATCAAGAAAACAAAAAGTACACTCGTAAGTCCAGTACCTATTGGGACGCAGCGATTTAACTGGAAATGTTCTTTGCCGTGAAAAATGGTTGAAAGTTACAATGCATAGAAATCTTTTTAGAAAATGGGGCAAAAAAGGATTATCCACTGACTCTTATCAGGATTCTACTGCCATGAAAGAACCGTTTCGAGATAATATGACAATAGTCATGGGCTAAGCAAAGATAAGCAAAATTCCCGCCTTTTGAAATGTCTCATCTTGACCATCTTTTTGACGGAATGTTGGATATTTTTAAATCTAAAGAATTTTTTCCCATTGCATTGAAGGATAAATTATAATGAAAACTACTGTGAGATAAAAATATATAAAGGGAATACATCCAAAACTAAAAACTTAAATAGTGAAAAAAAGACTTTTATCTAATGTTCTGGAGCACCAAATTGTCTGTCCACATACAGAGTTACTTAATCAAGAGAAATCTGTTTTATTTGTCAAAGCATCTCTGAGCATCGTTGTTTTTATACGTTTCCAAACTTGAAATTGTATTTTTACATTGTCCCATCAACATTTAAGGATACTTTATACATATTTAAGACTAGAAAGCTATAAGTCATATTTATCAATTGTGTTACTCAGGTGTAACTTCATTCCAAAATATCATAATCATAAATCATCTTTTCGCTTTCATTGTTTTATTTTTAAATTCTTTAGCTCTTGTCTATATTTCTCTGTCTAGAGTATAAATCCAAGGTTCTGAAATTGCATATTTATCATCCTGAACTGCCATGACTCAAAAAAGACTTGTTTAAAAATAACCAAAACTTTTCGAATATATTCAACACAACTAAATTTCTGCCATTTCGAATCGTCTCTCAAAAACAAAGTTTATGAAAGTTATGTTTTTAAAATTACACAATAAAATGGCTTACTGAAAGATCAATGAAAAAGAACAAGAATAAAAAGCTATAAATTTTTTGTTCCATGCGACTGATCGATATATATTTCATATACAATTTAGATTTAGAGCGTAAAATGCTATGCTGTTATGTACCAAACAATAGTATATATTTTTTTTCGCTGCAAGCATAACTTTAAGTTCTCGTCAGCAGAAAGGGGAAAAATACATTTTCTAATTTAATATAAAAACAGGAGAAATTCTTATCTTACAAATTAATGGTGCCTAAATAACATCGTAAATTCCTTAGATAAGACTTTTTATAGCCCACTTTTATTTCTTGATTCTTCGGATGTAATTTTTTATACTGAAGTAATGTACTCTATTCGACGAGCAATCGTTTATTTGCTCATGAAGCATTGTACTTCAAGTGATTTATTTATCTGATGAAGATATCTTCAAATAACTGTTAGAAATCTACATTTCAGTACATCTTCAAAACATTCAGCACATCTTTCAGAACATTTGGAAAATTTCTATGGTATTATAGCAATTAACGTTAAGTAATATCATGTAAAAACAAAGTATTAATAAAACAACATAATATTATTACGTTTTCTGTTTTATAAATCGCAAGCAAATAGCGAAAAATACTCATGGTTGCACTGTAGAAGATATTTTTCAGTCGAAATGAAAAACTGTATAATGATTGATGGAATACATAATACAGTTTTTTTTATATAAAATAAATGGAATTATAGCACTTCTTTCATGATTATGGACTGTATAAATAATTTTCTAACTTGTTCATCCAAAACTGCTTTATCCTATTAAGTATAATTTTTAGCTCATACTTTTGGAATCTTTCTATTTAATTGAACACAAAAAACATATTTCTGTCTTAAAATCAGCTTTCTCGTCAGTATCATGGTGAGGAGAACTGAATGTTTAAAAAAAACATATTTCTGTCTTACTTGAACACAAAAAACATTTTTCTGTCTTTAAATCAGCTTACTCGTCAATATCATGGTGAGAACTGAATATGGTACATGGTGAGAACTGAATATGGTACATGGTGAGAACTGAATATGTGAACAACAATGCTAGCTATTTGGTACGCTGTTAAGAAAGACTTTGCAACTTTATAGGGAAGGATGGTTCACTAATGGGATCGTTTTCATACATACAGCTATAGGTCATATCATCCCCACTCCTATTTTTTTAACAGAATCAGCAAGTGACCCGTAAAAACCGAAGGTTTACCCTAATTTGGTGTTGGCGATCGTTCACTAATTTTATTTGAATTTTTTTAGTAGCAATATTTATCAAACTCAAAATAATAGCTCGGAACAAAAATAAAATCTGGGAAGAAAACTCATAATAAATGTTACAGCTTCGCATCATTAGAACTTTTACATATATAAAATGGCCCGTTTATTTTGTTTGTGTTAGGACAGCCTGTATGTGTATGACATTAGGAGGATTTCTTTAGACAGAACATACAAGTAAAATAAAAATATCACTGTTATGTAAGTGAACACAAAACAACTATAAAAAGTTTAATGAAATCATTTATTTTGTCGATAAATGTGGCAAAGTGTGCGTCCTTTTTAAAGACGACATCGTGAACATTTTAATTCCTCGAAACCTCGAAAAATTAAGAGTGGCTAAACAAGTAGAAAGAGCTACAAAGTGTTATTAAAGAAAGCATGTAAAGTTTGTTTTATACGTTTTAAAAATAGCTACGTTAAAAGAAATTACAGCTACATCTCTCAGTTCTTTTACTTAACAGACAACTGCTTACGAATAGATGTAACATCTAATGAAATTATCTTTCTTTCCTAAGAAATATATATTATTCAACTTGTCCTTAAATCCTCAATGAATAGATATATTTATTGCAAAATTAGATGACGATAAAAAGGCTCAGATAATTAATGTTATACATAATAACCTTTAGAAAAGAAGACATTACTATCTAAAGTTTAGCTATGGAATGCATACACATGCCAAAATATGTACTTTCATCGAACATTATATTTTTTTAATATACTTTTCAAAAATATAAAAGTGTAATATTTTCAAAGAACGTAAAATCTCTCGATAGTCAAATATTTCATCTAAACATCTAAGTTTCGTGTTATCTTTCTTTGTTGGAGAATATTTGTATTTAGTATGTTTAGTAATAAGAATAAGAGTAAATATTTTAATTCAATTTTTCTAATACAAATGCTTTAGGATAATATTTTTTACGTTTACGTATATTTTTCTACAATTCCTTTGAAAAGATTCCTCCCTGATGGCAAAAATTAAACTAAAGTACAGGAATTAAGTCATTTTTCACGTAATATTTAAAGAAAAATTATTATTTTTATCGCAAATAAATCAAACTGCTTTTGCCTGTATATAATTGTGCAATTTAAAATATAGCTTCTAAAATGTCTTAGAAATACTGCAAATATACCAAACTAAACTAGTCTTAGAAAATCCCTCTTTGATAATAAATGAAGTACGTATGTTGATTTAAATTAACTATATTATCCTCAGTTTTAAAGGAATTTGCAAATTTTTTTTTCAATATTTCTATATTAAACAGATTTGTTCCCATATTTATAATGTTAGAGAACGTTTAAATTCATAAAAATTGAGTACTTACTGTTCCGTCCTGTAGTAGCAGCCCGCATTCATAGATGGCAGCACTGATCCATGAATTTCGTATTTAAAAACGATGTGTGAAAACATGAACTGTTGTTGTTGAAAAAAAAAACATTCTTATGGACGTGATGCGAGCAGGGCTTCTGCTTGCTTATTCTCTTTTGATGTAATTTACGTTAAGTGAAAGGTTTGGAGGACGTCTGGGAAGCTATTCCTTTATGTAAGTCAATTCATGATTCAATTCTTTAAGCTATTTGGGTTTTCATTTTCCCAGCGTTGATCCATTCCTTATATTCTATTAATCGCAAGTGTATTCTATTAAATGTGCAAGTATTGTAATAATTTTGTTTTAAGTCAAAATAAATCTTTTAAAATCATTTACAGTCCACTAAATCTATAAATCTCACATAGTTTTGGTCCGTCGAGCCGGAGTGACAGTAGAGAATCTTTTAATTATGTGTCTCAATCGCTTGTTAGTTTCGAATCGCCATCTTGGATAAAGTTGATTCCCGCGTTCTCGCAAGTGTTTAGGCTACTTGCCAACTCTTTTCCGGTAGGCAAACGTAAATGCAATGTTTTAATTCTTATTTCTAGCATTTGTTATTTTTCATTTTTGGCATTTTAGCATTCGCGTAAAATTGTTGACGTGCTATTTTCGATTCGTGGAATTTTGTATTTGAGACATTTTGATTTTCTGATTTCGATATGGCTAAGGGTAAGAAAGATTCAAAGATTGAAACGAGGTTTCATTTCATTATCAAGGAAATTGACAGATACGTTAATCGTGTTGATGATTTAATCAAAGAGGGTAAATCATTTATTTTGAAAGAAATAAAAACAAAATTGTGTAATTTGATAGAATCTTTGGAAGAGTTAATATTTGAATTAATCGATGAAAATGATCTTTTTTATAATGAATACACAAATGCAAATGAGAAAGTAATTAATGCTTGTGCTGATATAGAGGGATTTATTAGTAGAAGTACTAATGAAAATTCTGCTTCAGAGTTCATTGATAAATCAGTTTCGAATGAAACTCAAAATATTCGCCTTCCAAAATTTGAAATTCCAATTTTTGGTGGAAACCTTGATGATTGGATTACGTTTAAGGAAATATTTTCTGCGACAATTGATTCAAATAAAAATCTGTCCTCACTTTCAAAATTCCAGTATTTAGTTGCATCAGTGAAGTCGGACGCAGGAAAACTGATTAAGGGTTTTCCTGTTTCTGGGGACTTCTACAGACAAGCTTGGGAAACTTTAGTATCTAGATACGATGATAACAAACTCTTGGCTAATAATCAATTGAGTAAAATTTTTAACATTAAATCCCCCAAAGTTTGTAATGGTAAATCTCTTTTGGAAATCTTGGACACGTGCAATGAAGCAATACGTAATCTTGATATATTGGGGTTTAAATGTAATGAATTGGTAGACTTGATTCTGATCTATACAATTCAAAATAAGCTCGATAGCAATATGCGTACTCAGTGGGAATTGAAAACTGAAAAGGGAAAATTTCCAACCTTTGCGGAATTTTCGGCCTTTTTGGAAAATCACGCGAGAAGTCTTCAAAATGTAAAGGATTCATGTTTCAAAGTAGAAACAACTAGTAAAGGTGATTTCAAACCTCAAAAAAGGACCACCTTTTGTAATACCGCGTCAGCTTCGAAACTACCAGTTTGCATAATTTGTAAAAACTCGCATGCATTGTACAGATGTCCAGATTTCCTAGGGATGTCATTGGATCAACGATGGGAATTTGTCAAAACTAATAAGCTTTGCATTAATTGTTTAAGAAGTAATCATTTGGCCTCAAAATGCTTAATTACTATTAGGTGTAAGTCAGAAAATTGTAATAAAAATCATCACACCCTTCTCCATCGTCCAAAACCTATTCAAAATGTTGAAACTGCTAGTAATTCAAATCAGGTAAACGAAGTGGAGAGTCCATGCCTTGTTAACAATATACACACAGTGACAACCTTGTTAAGCACCGAATTGATCAAAATCAAATCTTCAAATCAGGACTTAATTACTTGTCGTGCACTGATAGATAGTGGCTCGCAGAGGTGCATGATTTCTTCCACATTAGCAACAAGACTTAATTTAAAAGTGAGAAATACAAATCACATTATTCGAGGAATCACTAATTCTGTTGCAGAAACATCCTTAAAAGAGACTAATATGACGATATATTCACACTCCTGTGACGAATCATTTGAGATGAATGCTCTGGTCGTCAAAAACATTACCATGAACCTACCCAATTTTCGGATGGAAGTCACGAAGTGGCCTCATTTGAAGGGACTTGTCCTTGCTGATCCGAACTTTCACATCTCATCTCCTGTTGAAGTTTTGATTGGAGCAGACTTATTCATCCAAATTATTTCTGGTGAGAAAATCATTGGTCCAAAGGGAACGCCTTGTGCTATGAAATCTAAGCTAGGATGGTTGCTATCTGGCCCCATCTATTCAATACCAGTAAGGGAAGAGATTTTCAGTTGTCATTCTATAATCGACAGCGAACTCAATTCTTCACTACAAAAATTTTGGCAAATGGAATCAGTTCCAGAATCATCAGTCATTGATCCGGTAAATGACAAATTTCAAAAAAATGTGAAGAGAGACTGTACTGGAAGATACGTTGTGAACTTACCATTCAAATCTATTCCGGTTCTCGGCGATTCCAAATTTCAAGCTTTGAAGCGCTTCCAATATTTAGAAGCAAAATTCAGAAAGAACCCAGAATTCAAAACGAAGTACTGTGAATTCATGAAAGAATACCTCTCACTAAACCATATGGAAATCGTCCCAGAAGATGAAGAAGAGGTTCCAAATTAAGCTTTCCTACCTCATCACGGTGTTTTAAGAGAAGAAAGCCTAACAACAAAGCTTCGTGTTGTTTTCGATGCATCCAGTAAAGATTCAAGTGGAAATTCCCTAAATGATTTCCTTGAGGTCGGTCCTAAGATACTCCCAGAGATATTCAAGATCCTCATAAACTTTCGATCATATCGAATAGCCTTGTCAGCAGATGTCGAGAAAATGTTCCGCCAGATTCTGGTAACTGCTTCCCACAGAGATTACCAAAGAATAGTTTGGAGATTTGAAGAGCAACAACCGATCTCCACATATCGTTTGCGCACTGTCACCTACGGGACAGCTTGTGCTCCTTACTTGGCAATTAAAACTCTCCATAAACTCACTGAAGACTCCCAGACAGAAAATCCCCGCATTTCTGAGATAATTAGGGAGAACTTCTACATGGATGATCTCTTGTGTGGCGCTTCTTCGCCCGAGGAGGCATCAAGACTCGTCTATGAAATAAATCAGATTATGGAAAGTGGCGGATTTACACTGAGAAAATGGGCTTCAAACTGTCCAGAAGCAATTGAACATGTAACAGAAGAAAGAAGACTCATCCATTCAAACGGGAAAATTGAAAATGAACAAGTTGTAAAATTATTAGGTCTGACATGGAATTCTTCTGAAGACACGATACAGCTACACATAGAGAGAACAACCGAAGTTAAAACAAAGCGAGATTTGCTCTCGTTCATTGCGAGAACATTCGATCCGTTAGGTCTATTGTCACCATCTACAGTCATACTCAAAATCTTAATGCAAGAACTTTGGAAAGATAAGTTGTCATGGGAAGATGAAATACCTCCAGAAATTTTGAAGGTATGGGAAAGTTTTCTTAATCAAATTGATTGTCTGAAAGCCATTAGAATTCCGAGGTTTATAAGTATGGATGAAAGCGCAACTACTCAAATTCAGTTGCATGGATTTGCTGATGCATCGCTGAAGGCATATGCAGCAGTCCTCTATCTGGTAAAACTAAGTCCTTTTGGTAATACCTCTCATCTCTTAGCTGCAAAGACAAAGGTGGCTCCATTATCTATGGTCACTTTGCCTAGGCTTGAACTTTCAGCAGCATTATTGTTATCACAGCTTACCTTGACAGTGATAGATTCTCTACCGATTAACCTTGAAGATGTCCATCTATGGTTAGATTCTCAAATTGCCTTATGTTGGATTCATTCCCCACCACTGAAGGGTAACCAATTCGTATCCAATCGTGTGCACAAAATCAAATCTCTAGTTCCAAAGGCTCAGTGGCACCACATTACAGGAAAGTAGAATCCGGCAGATTGCGCTTCCAGAGGAATCCTTCCTGAAAAATTGCTTCATCATGATCTTTGGTGGTCTGGCCCGTCCAGATTGTGGGATAATTCTTCTTATCCTCCCTTTAGTCAAGATTCATTCTCTGATTGAGCCGAAGAGGTGTTGGTCCATACCGCGGTAGAGAAAGAGATCCCTGAATTTCTGCTTAAGTTCTCATCATACACCAAATTGATAAATGTCATCGCCTATTGCTTAAGATTCATGTACAACTGTAGACACCCTAATGAACGCCTCACTGAACACTTGAATGCCAATGAAATCAAGTCTTCTCTCCTGCTCATAGTTAGACTGTTGCAGATGAAGGAATTTTCAAACGAGATTAAATTACTCCAACAGAAATCCCCATTGCCTACTTCAAGCAAGCTGTTGACTCTTAATGTTTTTCTCGACGAATCAAACATCCTTAGAGTAGGCGGAAGACTGTTCAGACAGCAAAATCTGACTCATGATCAAAAATATCCAATATTGCTACCCAAGGAAAACCTAATTACGGATTTGATCATTGAGTATTACCATCAGAAGCATTTTCATGCAGGTCCACAGATAACGTTAGCTCTCATACGTCAAAAATTTTGGTTTACGAGCGGACGATCCAAGGTGAGGCAAGTGATCCACCGATGTATTCTTTGTAAAAAATTGCGTGCTGCATCCTGCCAGCAGATTATTGCCGATTTACCATCTGAAAGAATCAATCCATCACGTTGCTTTCAGAAAATAGGAATTGATTTCTGTGGACCAGTCACAACCAAACCAAATCTCACCAGAAGTAAAGCCAAAATGAAATCATACATATGTGTTATCATCTGCATGTGTACTAAAGCTGTGCACTTAGAGGCTGTATCCGATCTTTCAACTCAAGCTCTACTCGCGTGCTTGAAACGTTTCATCAGCCGTAGAGGCTTACCCTCGGATATTTATTCCGACAACGGAAAGAACTTTGTAGGACTTTCCAATGAGCTGAAAACTTTGTTCTGCAAATTGAAATCCGAAGAAGTAATGCATTTTTCATCCTTTCATGAAATAAATTGGCATTTTATCCCACCATATTCACCGAACTTCGGAGGCATCTGGGAATCAGCCGTGAAAAGCGCTAAAAACTTACTGGTGAAAGCCAGTAAATCTGCAGTTCTCAATTTCGAAGAACTGTCATCCTTTCTTTGTCAAATTGAGTCGTGTTTGAACTCTCGACCATTAGTGCCTATGTCTTCTGACCCTTCGGAGTTAAGTGCTCTTACACCAGGGCATTTCATAATCGGCAGCTCTTTGCTGAACATTCCTGAAACTCCAAATTGCACCATCAGTTTAAGTGACAGATGGAAACTTTTGCAAAAAATGCGAATTGAATTCTGGGACCGATGGTCTCGGGATTACTTAATTCAACTCCAGCAAAGACCAAAGGCTTGGAGCCTCCAACGTCAGAATCTTCAGATTGGAGATTTGGTGGCAATCCATGAGCCACAACTTCCTCCATTAAAGTGGCTTCTTGGACGTGTGATTCAGTGTTTCCCAGGAGCAGATGGCTGTGTAAGAGTTATTTCCATCAAAACTGCTTCTGGTGATGTCAAGAGGCCAATTTCTAAAGTCACTGTGCTACTGCCCGCCCCGGAGGATGTTCCGTCCTGTAGTAGCAGCCCGCATTCATAGATGGCAGCACTGATCCTTGAATTTCTTATTTAAAAACGATATGTGAAAACATGAACTGTTGTTGTTGAAAAAAAAAACATTCTTATGGACGTGATGCGAGCAGGGCTTCTGCTTACTTATTCTCTTTTGATGTAATTTACGTTAAGTGAAAGGTTTGGAGGACGTCTGGGAAGCTATTCCTTTATGTAAGTCAATTCATGATTCAATTCTTTAAGCTATTTGGGTTTTCATTTTCCCAGCGTTGATCCATTCCTTATATTCTATTAATCGCAAGTGTATTCTATTAAATGTGCAAGTATTGTAATAATTTTGTTTTAAGTCAAAATAAATCTTTTAAAATCATTTACAGTCCACTAAATCTATAAATCTCACACTTACGTTATTAGAAAAAATAAAATAAAGTTTTAATCGAATACTTAAATGTATTTGCTACATATACACCATAAAAAAATGGACTTTTTACTTAGGATTATATATACACCATACTGGTTACATATACACCATATGGTTAAATAGCCGCCATATGGTTACGTAGACACCATAAAGAATGGATTTTTTACTTAAGAATAACGTGTCGGTGACATTATTTTGTGCATTTATCAGATATTGATAGATTCAAAAATATTTGAAAAATTGAATCTATTTTTTTTTTTGGAGCGAATACCATCAAAATCGTTTATTTCTCTACTTTATATTTTATGTCCTGAATCAATTGAAATATTTAACTACGTATCCCTCTGTATTCTTTCCTATAAACTCACAAGAATCTATCTCTCATCCTCTGGCTAGAGACCTTCCCATGCGGCAAAAAAAGCAATCCACAAATACCTACGGAAGCGGTCACATGAAACACTTTACTGTCTGAGGATAAAAGCTAAATTTCCTCGAAACTGTAGTCGTAGAAATTTCACTTGCATTCTTCTAGAATATAAAGCATGTTTATTTTATTGCTTTGTGAATCTGAAATAATTTCAAATTCTTAATGCATCAGCATGCTTTGGAATCAAAATCTTAACTTAAATAACACAGTTAAAGAATCTCTGTGAGTATACCAACAAAAGAACACTGATTTGTTTATTTAAGAACTACTAAAAGGCCTTATTTCAACAAAATCACGTTCTGTTTACATTGGTATGAGACGCTTTTTTTAAACGGTTTAATGATACTTTTAGTGTTTCTAAATTACTCCAAGGAAAAATTCGCATTTTACTAATTTTTTTTCTGTTAATACATTAAACAAATAATATGGCTTGCTAAAATTTTTCGAACTTAAATATAAATGCTCATTTTTACCTCATGTGATAAGCGCATTCAAATTATTATTCAGCTGTTTATTTATACCTTGCATTTATCTTTCATGAAAAATATATCAAAACTCTTTGAAATATTTCAAGCGAATCTCAACTGGAAAGAGATAGTTAAAGAATCCCTATAAACGCTCTAAGTACAACTAAAAGTCAACAATTCAAAATCGCATTTTGAATACACAGAAGTTCTAAATAAGATTTTGAAAACACTAGAAAAAAGCTCTTTTAGACATCAATGCAAATGGGAAGAGAGAACAAGTAGAAAATATTTCCTCTCTGCTGCCATTTGCACGATATCTCACTGTCTGAATTCGTTTTCTCATCCATCATTCGTATAGCAGCCGGCAGTGAATTTTTTTACTTACATATACATACATAAATTTATGTGCATTTATATTCATTTATAAGTCTGGTTTACTTGTTTAATGGACGCAATAACAGCATTACCGAAACTAATGGACTATTCAATGCAATTTTGGCACTTCGAGAACTATTTATGTTTTAACGGCCTGTAAGAAAAAGTAAATAGAATATTTATACTTGACACTTTGAAAGCAATTGACGATTTTATCAGGATATGAGAAAAGATAAATGAAGTGTTTATACTGTAACCGACAGTAATTTACGAAGCGTATTAAAAACAAAAATGCCTTTAAATTATATCATACCATGAAAAAAAACGTACTTTTTCCAGTTGTAAACAGAGGCAACTTATTTTGGTGTCTTTTAATTTTTTAGCGTAAAAACAAATTAAATTACTATTTAACACTTACTTGCTAGTCTGTTTCGTTTATTTATAAGACGCAGAGAGTGTTTTAAGAAATTAACTGATTCTAACTAGATGTCTTTTTAACGACTGCCTACAAGGAATTAGGATGGAACTCACGTCTTCAGAACTTGAGACCGATACCAAAAAATTATATAAAAAAACATAATTGTATCCTTAGATTAAAAATTTTGTACCTAATGTTTTTAGCCAAAATTTCTAAGGGATTGTTAGTACACTACGCACTGTTGTTAACATAAATATTAGATTATTAGACACATTAAAAGGTCACTTCCTATTAATTATTTTTGAAAGATTGATCGTTATTCAACTGTGACAAATTAAGTAAAATTATGCAACAATTCAAGTTTAACTCTAAAATAACTTTTGACATAATAATACATAATATGTATAATTCATTTATTATTAAGAGGGATCGTAAATTATGGCTGTTATTGCCACGACTAAAATCCTTTTCTTTAATTGTATTGAAAAGTTTTCTATTTCACTAAACCACGCAAACCCTTGCTGCAATTGACTCTTTTGATGCAGTGGAAACTGAAGGGCTCTCTCGCAAGGAATCCGGTTTTCTCGCAAAGCTTGGTGATCTGTCATACTTTGAAGGAACATCTAATTCTATCCCCAGTCAGTCTGCCATGTCCGTCAAATTGCCCTAGTCCTTGCTACAACCGGTCCTTTGGATGTAGTGGAAATAGAAGGAAGATTGTCTAAGTCTATGAACACATTTCTTGTTCCTGTTTATTGCTTTGTCAAGCCTTCTGCTCACACGTTATTTTATGGGTCCCATCTAAATACTAGTTACCGTTCCTGCAAGTTTTTTCCCCCGTAGATGTGTTATTTTTAATAACTTTTCTCTCACCTTTTCACCTTTCCTCTTAAACTCAGACGACAGGGTGTATTGGTTTTATTCATTTTTTATTTATTATTTTCAGTGGCGTTAGTTTTTTTGACTAATTCAAGTTTCTTTCCAATGATTGAACCTTACCAGGGTTGAGTTCTCGCCTTTTAACCTAGACTCCGATACTGTACCAACTGAGCCAAGTGGTATTAGAAAAGTGTTGATTCCGACAAGTTTCACTCAACTTCAAGAGATAATTCTATTTTTTGTAACGTAATGACAAAGCTACATAAATGATTTTTTCCATTATAAAACTAAATAAAAATATTTTACAAGGTATTAAAGCTTCAAAGTTTGCCATATAATGAAGATATACATTACCGAAAAGATATATGTTCATGAGATAAATATTGATGCTTTTACGTAACCATCTTTAAAATATTGGAAAAATGGAATTATTTGTTAGTCAGGTTATTAAGAAGTGTTTAATACATGGAATAGATGCATTTATAACTCTAAATTGTCATCAGTTTTCTACATTTGGAAAAATTTGAATTTTTGGAAAAAAAAACAAGATTAAAATGTATCAAAATAACTATGCAAAACTAGTTAATTAAAACCTTCCGATTTTAAATAATTTAATAAAATCAATATTCCGTCTAAGAATGAAGTATGTGCTTAAATTTCAAATGTTATGTTCTTCTTCAGCTTAAAAAAGTTTTTTTTTCTTTTTTACGGTTTGATTAATCTTTTCGTTTTATTTTATAAATTCAAATGTCGCGTCAAAAGAATCATAAATCCCTGGTTAAATTCCTAAATAAAGCCTTTGAATCTGATACCCTACAAAAGTCATTATCAATCATACATCACTAGTTTATGTTTTATATCTTTCAAAATAAAAAATGAAAGTTTTTTTTTTAAAAAACCATTTAAATTCTCCCTAACTAGTAGAAATATTTCATATATATTTATTTACGAGACGTGTTTACATATTCAGTAGGTAGAATAAGCTTATTGTCAAACCTTATGAATATTCACTGGGCTTCGTTTCCTTTGAAGTGTGTAATGGAAGTTGGGAATAAGAAAAAACATTCAATAGCATTGAAAATTAGAAGTAGAATCTATACGATGGATCACTTCTATGTCATCAAAGGATGGGATATGTTTAATAGAGATGGAGTTATGTTTTATTAGATATATAAGCACGTTTGTGAAACTTCCTATGTTTTCGTATGTTGCTTATTAATTTAAAGGATTTTATATCTATTCTCATAACTCAAGATTTTTAAGCATTTACCACAAGCTTACCGTTGTCATACGTTTAAATATAAATTTTAATAGGAAATTTTCTCGCTTAAACTAAAATTGATTTTCGCTATTGTTGTGCAAGAAAGTCATAATTCGTACAAAATCAACGCAGTTAGATTCGGTTTCGTTTGGAGCACTAAGGTCAATTTTTGCTACACGACGGAAAATTAGACCGGAACAAACTGCTGAAAGCCGACTCAGAACGGTTACAAAGGTCCATTCCACGAGAGGGACTCGAACGCACAGACTCTGATAGCCAGCAGACTAGCCATTCGGCCACTGTCCGGAGTTAATGCAATTAGGAAAGGTGCTAATATATTTTATTTCTTCTTTCCACATTATAGTAGACGGTATACTATGAACATGAAGCTAAAATTGTTATCTTAAAGGTACGATATTAAGTATAGATATAAAAAGTAATTTACATAATAATTTTTACTTATTTTTAGTTTCATGGTAGGTTTAAATATAGAGTATTTGATAATTACGAATTACTAATATTTCAAATTTTAAGATTTCTTTCTTAATTTTAGTGAAACACTTGCAGGAGCTGCCTTTTGTTTGCAGTTTGGATGATGTTCTAAGGCAAACGACTTCCGAAATTGCGAAATATCTTCTTTTTTCAATTCAGTAACTAATCGTGTCATTTACATACATTTATTTTAACATGATATTACTCCTTATATATGTGATTTTTTAGGCGAATGCCAAAACATTCATGAATGAATATGAAATTCATTATATCAAAAATATAACTCATTAAGAAGTGAATTTTTTTACTAATGCAATTTTAATTCAAATTTGTTAGCATGTTTTTATGTATGTTAAATTAGGATATTATTGATGATGTTTCTTCCAATTCTAATCACAGCATAAAACTTATTTCTTTAGAGTTATGCATTTATTTTCTTTGCTTTAAAACATATTGTTATATGCATTTATTTTTTAGATCTGGAATGTTTTTCGTCAATATTCAGTCATTGAAACCTTTTAATGAAATCAGTTTTTCTTTTTGTTATTCAAAGAAGAATGTTTGCTCTTTTCAATGGGCAAATAAAAACGTAAATTCAACAAACAAAGCGATTAATTTTATCTTTTAACAACTATTGTTTGCTTAAGAAGACTTTTATAACTTATCAGTATGCTGAAAACAATATCAAAAAGCAAGATAAGAAGTGTTTACTTTTCTTAGCAGGGTATTATTATTAATTATATACATGCATATATATATATATATATATATATATATATATATATATATATATATATATATATATATATATATTAATGTTTACTGTTTTGAAGGGGCAAATAAAATAGTAAATTCAACAAACAAAGCGATTGATTTTATCTTTTAACAACTATTGTTTGCTTAATAAGACTTTTTAACTTATCAATACGCTGAAAACAATATCAAAAAGCAAGATAGGAATTGTTCACTTTTTTAGCAGGATATTATATATATAAATATAGATAGATAGATAGATAGATAGATAGATATATCATTTAAATTAATCAAACATTAAGGTCAATTTTTTTCTGTCTCGTGTTAAGGGTGTTATTACATGCGATACAAATTTGTTAATTTGGAAGGTAAACTAATGTTATATGTTCCGTACTTTAGGGAAAATGTCATGATATCGAAAAATAAATAATTAAATTTTCTGTGTGAAATTGAATCATCATTGTATCACAGTCTATCACACTGCTATTTCTCCTAAAAAATGAATGGAAAAATTGCAGTTATGTCAATGGTTAAAAGTTTATCGTTTCGAAAATTTAGTCATGTGATCTTCGGAAGCAAAACATTGTCATCATGATTAATAGTTTCAAAATTAAAATACAGGAGAAAGAGACAATAGAATCTTTGAAAGGATGCTTAAGCAATGACAAAATGAAAATCAAACCTCTTTCATTCATCATTTTGCATAATCATATCTTTTGTAAACACAAAAAAATAGCATTGAGATGCCACTGCCATTGGTCTCGTCAAATAAAAAATGAGTACAACCATTAGTGTCTCAGATAACATAACGCTATGCCCATTATGATAATTGTAAAGAATGATGAACTTTCTGCCAAATTTTGAAAAATTGAGCAAATTCGTTTCTCTGTAAACGTAAAGTTGCTTTCGGGGAGGGTGAAAGGAGTTAACAGTTTTCATCAGATCACAGTTTCACATTTTTTTGCTGCAAGAGGAATAAAAAATCCAGTCCTTATGTTTGGAGTCTATTCCAACAGCTGCAAACATCCAAGTCAACAGAGGGATTCGAACGTGTCCTATATGACCATGTAAAAAGAATTTTAAACTAAAGTTAAAGGTTTTAATTGGTTTAATAAATACCGTCTCGACTAGCCGTGATAGATAAGGCAATGTTTCACATCTGGCACAGACTCCTGCGTGTAAGAAAAAAGGACTTCATAAGTGCTACTTATCGTCAAGAGCAGTGAGAAATAACTTCTTATAATTTTGTATTAGAAATTTCGTATGTCGTCAAAAAGTTTACGGAGATTATGTCTAAAATTATTGTTCAAGAGAAAAAAAATTCACAATATAAAACGAAACGATGGCATCCGATAGTTTAGTTTTTCACACCCGTTTTAGTGGATAACAACAATTAATCTACCGGTGATTACTAAAGGCAGAAAAATGAATGATTATAGACACAGGTAGAAAATACAAGGCTTATACATCTGAAGATTGAAATGTAAGATTTCCCCCCCCCCCGGTAAAATCATAAGAATTAATTTCTTATAATTTTGAACTAGAAAACTTTCCTGGTATCAAAAATTTTTCTCCCGAAATCGATAATACGCAGGCAGCGAAACCAACTATGATTCAAGATTATAATAACACAAAATCAGGAGTTGATACGATGGAGCAGCTAGTGCGAACATATACAACAAAGCGAATGACGAGAAGATGGCGAATGGTCATCTTTTACAATATGTTAGATATAAGTGCAATGTATGGCTTTATTATTTGGTTACACCTTAACCCAAAGTGTGTGTGTGTGGGGGAGGGGGGCTTGGTGTGCCTTGAGTGGATTGCAGATCTGTACTGTATATCCTTCATCCTCGGGCCCTACATGAATGAAAAATGTCACCGAACTTTGGAAAATAACCCTTGGCTGCGTATTCAGGTCAATACCTACGTAGCGACCGGTCGACAGTTTGATCAAGGAGTATGAGCACTAGCTTGGGTCGCTGTAATTTATGAATAAGCCAAAGTGGGAAGAAAAAAAATTATAAGTGAAGAGCGTTTCTTTTAGAATTAGGCAAGTCTTTAGTTGGAAAGGAACTGCAGAAGCGGGTACCTGTTCCAAAGACACCTGAAGCAGGTATGAGCGTGAAAGGGGAAAAAAAGGGATAAATGTTTTTATTGTGAACGTTTAGCGGACCGAAAATATAGTGATACGTGCAGTAAATGTTCAGTTTTTGCGTGTAAGCAACATTTAAACACTTTATGTCCAAATTGTGCATGATGCATATTTCAATATACCCTCAGCTAATTGTGCCTAATTACAATTTTTAAAGGTTCAATATATTGATAACTGTATAAAATGTATGTGTGTGTTAATTAATAAATTTATTGTAAATAATGTGTTTGTCATAAATTATAAGCATTAGAACAAAAAAAATAATGGGGTGACTGGTGACCCCAATGATACTCAGTGTTACAAAAAAAAGTTGGTTGTAGAAGTGTTAAAGGCTTTGAACAGTCAATACAGTTGCAAATTAAGATAGGCAGAAAATACTACGTTTATAAGTGAGGATAGAAAATGCAAGGTTTTGGGGTTAAAATAGAAAATGCAATGTACATAGATAAAGGTAGAAATACACGTTTCCCTCTCAGTAAATACACCGTAACATTAATTCAACAAATTCAGAGTAGGTAGTGACCTCCTGATTTTCAATTAGAAAAAATTTAACCCGTGCTTCGTTGAATATATCCTACTTCTGTACTCAGAATTTTCTATAATGCCCTTTTAGATCTCATTGTATACTTAAAACTGTAAGATTTCCCAAACATTCTGGCTTTTCACCGGCTTGTAGAAAAAGAGGGGAAAACTGTAACAGATAAAATAGTAGCACCACCATTAACTGATTTTTTTTCCCTACACGGCACATTGTCTTTTGACATCTGTCCACTGAACACCACGAAAGATTTTGGTTTCTTCTGAGAGGGGCACTGTCTAAGTTAGCTAACACTGCCTCCTCGTGCCACCTCAATTTAAGCCAAGTATCCCCAGGGGCGACATCTGGGGGACTGGTAAACTCCTCCCAACCCTACAATTAGCCCTACAAGCTACTAAGAGCTGTAATTTAGGCCGAATGTCTGTCCTCTATTCTAACACATATGCAAATAATAAACACAGGCGTAATGGATAATGTCTCATAAATTTTTTTCACCATTTCTGTACAAACAATGAAAAGTAAATTGTTTTTATTTAATAAAACCGAAAACTATTTCTCGTCTACACTAAGTTCAGATGATAACTGAAACTCTGAAGTGAAATAATTCTAGAGGTACTTTCAACATTTTGTCAAAGAGGGATCAGTCAACTGAAAATAAAATGCACCCAAAATCAACAGCAATTTCTAGTGATGGTGACTAGTTTTGGACCAAAATATGTAACAATTTGTTAACCCTTTAGAATATAAGATAAGATTATACCCGAGACGTGACACTGAGAATACACCTCACTAATTCTCAAAACTCAAGGTTAAGGGTTGAAACTAATTTCCACCTTTGTGATTCACTATGACCCCTAAAACGTCTTGAATATTCGAAGTTCTATAATAAATTGCTACGGCTAAAAATGACTGCACGCGTAAAGGGAATTTTTAACGACTATAATAGCTTTTATGAGTATAAGCAGATAGTTTCGAGTGAGACAGTTTTTTTAATGCATAAAAGGAAGTAGCGACCAAAAGTAGCAATTGATAAAAAAAAACGAAAATATGGTACTTATAAATTTATTTTCGAAATTTCAACCAAGCGTACATATAAATATGAAGCTACGAAATATATGACTTCTTTTTTATCTTTTTTGCCACAACATATTAACTTCGTAATATACAACATAACATCATCTATATACAGTACAACAGCATCCATAAAAAATTCTCATTAGATTAGCAACTAAGCTCTATAAAGAGCGTGAAAGCAATTGTTTCGCATGTTAAATGCATTTTTCACCCTTAATAACATTCTCTTATCACGAACGAGTGTTTAAAATTCAGAATATTGCACATATTATCATTCTGCCTTTTTCCCTTTACTTCCTTCAGTTAGAAATGATTTATTAAATGTAAGAGTAATTAATTTTCCCCATCTGAACATGTCCTTCGCATGCAGAGAGGAAGGTCTTTATTTGCTGAATTAATTGAACAATTTCTGTCACTCTAAGAAAAATTGAGGTTTAATTAAAGTTGGTAAAGTGTTAAATTTTTTACCGTCAGATAAAAATTAAATCAAATAACTACCGATTCATTTTGTTTGAAATTCTTCTGATTACGATGCAGAGAATTAAGCAATTTGCATTATTTCCAAACTGCTAAATTTTCTTTTAAAACAGAAATAGAATTCAATCATATATACGCCAAATTACGATACTTGTAACATTAATATATCAGACTAGTTTGATTCAAATCATTTGAAAAGAGATCGGGGTGAAGAGAATTCGAATTGTTTGCTTTTAATTTCAAAGCTGTTTTATTGATTTTTTGGCGTGGTATGTACATACCCCAGGACGCACGTTGGGGTCTTTAAGACGTGGTCACCGGTATGAAGACAGTGACAAATATTAATGGAGCAAACATTCTATCAAGACATTAGAGGAGTTTACTGCTGCTTTCATGCAAGGATTAGATAAAATTAAAAACATTTGCAATTTAAAAACAAACAGTTCTCTCAGTAATCATATGTTCATTGTATCTATTTATTTCACAGTTAACACAACATATTTTCTATAATCTTTCTTTCAGGAATAAATCTTTAAACTGGTGCAAACTTTAGCTGTTTTTTTCAATGTTTTTTTGCGAAACTGTAGACCTGTAACCTGTAAAGATTTGTGCATTCCGTGTTCTTCTATTTAGAAGGTATCGTCAAGGAACCTTTGCCAAGATTAAACAAGAAAAGTTTTACACTTTTTTGCTCCACCAAAAAAATTCCTGGTATTTTTTAAGCCACGACCCCTTTATTTAATTGCTGAACCATCCTCAACCCCCTTAGGTGATATGTTTAAAATAGATTTTTCCACCATAATTCAAATGTAAGATAGAATATGAAAGTTGATGTTGATATCCCGTTTTGCAGTGATATCTAGAGGCAATGGAAATCAAAAACTTGAAAGGCTTGTATAGTGATATTTTCCTATGACTATAGAGTATTACTTTATTAGTAAGAATATATTTGCTTTGTTTACTATAGGTTATTTTAAATTTTAGTCAATGATATTACTAAATTTGTATGCTTTATTTTTAAGGACTGAATCTACTTCAAAACTTTTAAATTTTTAAAGGCCTGCTATAGCATATGATTAAAATAATATAAAATATTTAACATCATAAACACTAATTATATATTTAATACTAATTATATATTTAGACTAATTAAACATTTTTCTATATCTGCCAAGTTTCGTCCAATGTCACTTCTTTTCTCAGTTATTACAAACTACTGCAACAAACATTTGAAAATTATTATGTTGCCATATTGACAGAAATAAGTTATAAAAACTTCCTGTGGAAAGTCCCTAGAAAAAATATTGCGATAGTTAAAGAAGCAATGAAAAGACACCATCCAGAAAATATACTCTAACCGCGCTCTAAATGGGTCAGACCCAAGGCTTCGGGCTTTAAACTTGCAATCGGGCTTTGAAATTGCATCAGCATAAAATTTTACATTATTTTATATATCGATTGAAACACGAGCTAGATAAAAAATGTTTTTAGGGTATGCTATTGTAACGTAAAATATCGTAAAATGGCAAACAAAAATTTAACCAAATTGCAAAAATTCTTAATCTGATTTATTGCAACAAGGTCTATATTCTGTTTCAGAGGGATATTTACACTCAGTATGCTGTTACTTCAAGCATGTATTGATTGTATTATGCTTTTTTTTAATATTGCGTTAATCAGCTACGTTGTTCATCTTGAGTGTACGTAATATGCGTAATCAATATATTTTATCTCTTTATCTTTATGCCTCTTGCTGTCACATACACCCTAGGTTGTTGTTAGAGCTTACAAGTCTCATGGTCGTAGTGTTTCCGTAGTATGGCAAAATAATTTATCGTAATTGGCTCATTGAGAACAACACCACGAGAATAATTAAGAGTTACGGGTTAATTAATCTTATCCGCTGTCGGAATAAATTCCTCAGGCTTCATTACTGAATCAGTAATCGTCTATTGATGTAAGTCAATAAATTTTAGTAATTAAATCTTCAAGTCAGTAAATATTCATTTATAGAATCCCATCTAATTTGTAGTTCTAAAAAAATAAATGAATTCAACTAAAGTTTCAAGTCTATCTTCTAGTTTATACAATTTTTTTCTATGTGTATGTGCAAGTAAATGTCATATTAATCATTTTACTTAAGTATCGTGCATTTCTTTCAGTATACCTTGTTCAAAATATTTTCACCCTCATTAATTTATATTCAAACTACCACTACAAAATCCCAAAATATGTGTTACCAAATTCCATACATTTTAGAGGAACAAAATAAGTAAAAGCCCAATTACAAAAAAATATCAATCTGGCTTATACTACATTTATTCCTTTCCATTGAAATTTAAAATTAATTAACAGTCTTCCAAACTTTAAGAGAAAACTAGTGTAAACATAGTGTCCCCTTAATGTTCTTTCAGTATACCTTGTTCAAAATATTTTCACCCTCATTAATTTATATTCAAACTACCACTACAAAATCCCAAAATATGTGTTACCAAATTCCATACATTTTAGAGGAACAAAATAAGTAAAAGCCCAATTACAAAATAATATCAAACTGGCTTATACTACATTTATTCCTTTCCATTGAAATTTAAAATTAATTAACAGTCTTCCAAACTTTAAGAGAAAACTAGTGTAAACTTAATGTCCCCTTAATGTTAAATTCCATATAAATCAAATATTGTACGATTAAAATAAAATTTAAATATTGAATTCATGCAAATATTGGATTTTGGTTCACCCCAAAATTCTTCAAAAATGTGCCCATTGGACAAAAAATTAGAACGAATATTTCAACAAGCAAACATAAAGGTTTAGTAGCAATGACTTAAATCAGGCCTTTTCTGGCTAACAACTTATATGTTGAACTTTAAAAAAATAATCACAGTAAAAGTTTAATTTCATAAAGCATGGACTAATCTTGCAACAATTTTATTGCGTGCTCTTTAATATATTACACAAATATACAGAATAATGTAATAACATTCAATAATATCATTCAGGTTCAATGAAAATATTTGGCTTCCCTCCATATTTGTTATCACTTCGGCAGTTTTTTATGTAAATATGGTTTAACATTAGTTTTGATGGGGATTTACAAATACTTAATCGGGCATTTAAAAGATCGTTTTTGCTCAGTTTCAAAATTTAAATACCAGATAATCAGGAAGGAAAATTTGCGTATAATCAATCACTGGTGCAACTAACTCCACGTTTAAATTTGCCTATAGTCCGTGATGCAGCATTTATCCTGTTTACCTTGCTTTAATTAAACACCGGTCTGGAGCTTGGATTCGAAAGCAATCTTATGAAACAGAATTAGGAGCTACAGCTTAAGAATTTACAAAGGAGGCTAATTACACCCGATTCATGTTGCATTAATGAGATCACCGACTTCAACAGTTTTCAATACTCTTCTTCTTCACTCTTTTTCTTACTAATCCCTACCTCACGGCCAGACAGTACTTTTGTGATTATTACTTTTTTTTCTCATTTTACTTTCCTTACTTTTAATTTTTTTCCATCATTCCTCATTTTATTTCCTGGCACTCATTGTACTGCCCGTGATTCAACCTAGAAGATTAAAATCCATAGTCACACACTCAAAACCATTTATAATCGCAATTACAGTATTAACTACACTCACATGCATTTAATATATGTGTTTGAATATCTCAAAGAAGTTTATCAAGATACTAATTCGTCAAAATTAATAATGGAAAGTATAAGATACTATTACGTAATATTAAGACTACTCTAAAAGTCTAATAAATTATATACAAATTCCTCATAATAGATGATTGAGATAGAACTTAATCCTTCTACAATTATAAATAAAAACTGTTTTATAATCACAACAGTTTGGCATACATTAAAACGTCTATTTCTTACGAGTTTGAATCGAATACTCAAATTCGTAGGAACAATGATCAAATTAAAAAAATTCTTAATGCAGTTACTAGTTCACAAAACAAATATTTTTTAAACATACCTAAACAAGCAAAAAGACAAGATAGCTATAATGCTTAACATAAACTAAATAGCGTTGAAACTTCAATATATACATTTTTAAATTTCTTTTCACAGAAATATAACTGACTTATTTTCTTTATCTAAATCAACTGGAGTCTTTCCATCTTTATTTTTAGCATTCATATCAGTACATTTTTCGAGAAATAATTTAATGATAGCTTCTGATGAATTTATTGCAGATTTAAGAGAGGTTCATCCGTTTATATCTGTAGGATTCACGCTAGCAGCTCTCTCCAGTACCAACTGAATATATCTCAATTGTTCCCACGTACTTCAGCATGAAGTGGAGTTTAACCGAATTTATTTTTAGCCTTCAAATCACCACCTCGTTCGAGAAATACTTTAATGATAGCTTCAGATGAATTTATTGCAGATTGAAGGAGCCCATTCGTTTATATCTGTAGGATTCACGCTAGCAGCTCTCTCCAGTACCAACTAAATATAATCTGAATTGTTCCCACATACTTCAGCATGAAGTGGAGTTTCACCGAGTTCATTTTTAGCCTTCACATCACCACCTCTTTCCAGAAATAATTTAATGATAGCTTCTGATGAATTTATTGCAGATTGAAGGAGCCCATTCGTTTATATCTGTAGGATTCACGCTAGCAGCTCTCTCCAGTACCAACTAAATATAATCTGAATTGTTCCCACATACTTCAGCATGAAGTGGAGTTTCACCGAGTTCATTTTTAGCCTTCACATCACCACCTTTTTCCAGAAATAATTTAATGATAGCTTCTGATGAATTTATTACAGATTGAAGGATTTCATTCGTTTATATCAGTAGGATTCACGCTAGCAGCTCTCTCCAGTACCAACTAAATATAATCTGAATTGTTCCCACATACTTCAGCATGAAGTGGAGTTTCACCGAGTTCATTTTTAGCCTTCACATCACCACCTTTTTCCAGAAATAATTTAATGATAGCTTCTGATGAATTTATTACAGATTGAAGGAGTCCATTCGTTTATATCAGTAGGATTCACGCTAGCAGCTCTCTCCAGTACCAACTGAATATAATCTGAATTGTTCCCCCATACTTCAGCATGAAGTAGAGTTTCACCGAATTCATTTTTAGCCTTCACATCACCACCTTTTCTTAGTAGCATTTCAATTCTATCTAAATGGTCATGACCATTGCATGCAACGTGAAGTATAGTATCACCATTGTTATATTTAGTATTCATATCAGCTCCACTTTCCCCAAAAAACTGAACAACATCTGAGTTACCTAATCATATTGCATAATACAGGGCTGTATTATATTCCTTTCAGGAACTCACATTAGGGCCTTTCTCCAAAATCAATTTAATAACATCATACAAGCCTGACCATACTGCATAGTATACTGCATAACACAAAGGGGTTGTTCCATATTTGTCCTTAATATTCTGCAGATCAGTTGCACTCTCTGAAAGCTATTTAATAATATCAAAGCTGCCTGATTGCATTACACGACAGAGACGGGTATCTCCCCTCACATCTTTAATATTCACATCAGCATTTCCCTTAGTTTAACTTAATAAGATCTGTATGAATCTTATCTTCATAATGATCATAATAATACAATATACGATACTCAATATGGCGTAAAAGATGATGCAGAGGTGAAAAACCAAAATATCCATCCCCAGCAGCCATATCCATCCACAATATCCTACCCTTTGAATAATCTACCCTTCACTACCTGAATTATTGCGTTCAGAATTATCTAGCACAAACTGATGAAGCAACAAATTCCGTTTTGGAAATTCTACACTAGTGGCCAAGGTTTTTAACAATTTTGGATAAGGCAATTAATTACTCGAATCGGAATACATACCATACTTAACCACATGTGTTATTATAAGATGTAGTAAACGATAAAAGAAATATCGAGATATATATTGAAACTTTAAGCCAATGGGGGACCATAAAAGTGATAAACTCGTAAGGCGGTTTCGCTAACGTCATCGCTTTCAAAAATAAGTAAATAATTTTAAAATAGAAAAATATTAATGAGACGCTTGCGATTAATTAGTTTAACTTAATAAGATCTGTATGAATCTTATCTTCATAATGATCATTATAATACAATATACGATACTCAATATGGCGTAAAAGATGATGCAGAGGTGAAAAACCAAAATATCCATCCCCAGCAGCCATATCCATCCACAATATCCATCCATTCCCTAGCGTCTTTTCCTATTAACATTTTAACAAACCTTGTAGATCCGTCTATTTCTGCTTGATGAAGCAGGGTTTTGCCATTCTTATATATAGTATTCAGATAAGCAACTTTTCTTTCTAATATTTCTTCACCTTCTAAATTTCTCCTCTACATTGCATGATAAAGCTGGGTTTTCCCCTCCTTATCCATAGAATGCAAATCAGCGCCTTTGTCTACTAAAAATGCCGCTATTCCTAAATTTTCCCCGTACATTGCCTCATGAAGCACGGCTGTGCCCTCCTAACAATCAAATCAGCGCCTTTGCATACTAAAAATTCTGCACTTTCTAAATTTCCCTCGTGCAATGCATAATGAAGAAGAGTCCATCCATCTGCGTTTTTAGCATTTACATCAGCACCATTTTTTACTAAAAATTCAGCAATATCTAAAATTTCCTCGTCCAATGCATAATGAAGAAGAGTCCATCCATCTGCACTTTTAACATTTACATCAGCACCATTGCTTACTAAAAATTCTACAGGTGCTAAATTACCTGATTCTGCTGCCTAATGAAGAGGAAAACCATAGCTATCTATTTGATTCACGTTGGCACCTTTACTTACTAATAATTGTATAATAGCTAAATCACCTGACATCGCTGCAAAACATAAAGTGGTTTCGCCATATCTATTTTTTATAATTATATTAGCCCCTTTATTCAATAATTCTTGAATATCGATAAATGACCTAACTTTGCTGCTAAGTGTAAGGCAATATTTTCATTTTTATCAATATAAACATTGCATCTTGCATTTTCATCAATATATTTACATCAATATTTATAAGGCAAGACAGTAACTTTTTAACCATCAAAACGTTATACCTCAACACTTCCAAATGAAGCGCACTATATCCTTCATCATTTTATGAATTTACTGATGCATCGGACATCGACAGCAATACAGAATTAATCTACTCTTCACTACCTGAATTATTGCGATCAGAATTATCTAGCACAAACTGATGAAGCAACAAATTCCGTTTTGGAAATTCTACACTAGTGGACAAGGTTTTTAACAATTTTGGATAAGGCAATTAATTACTCGAATCGGAATACATACCATCCGTAACCACATGTGTTATTATAAGATGTAGTAAACGATAAAAGAAATATCGAGAAATATGAAACTTTAAGCCAATGGGGGGCCAAAAAAGTGATAAACTATTAAGGCGGTTTCGCTAACGTCATCGCTTTCAAAAATAAGTAAATAATTTTAAAATAGAAAAATACTAATGAGACGCTTGTGAATGGGCACTTGAAGCAGCAAAATCAACTTCCATTTTGGATGACGAATCACGAAGGAGGTGATATATATTTTTATCTCTAATCCTCCTTCTTTCCTTGGACTTCGAGCGATTGTTTGATCAGCTGACCCAGAAACGGATTCGTCGTTATTAGACATGCGACGTATGACCCGCACACAAGTTTCCAACATGACCATTGACAGACGACTGAGGCTCTCGCCGACCGTTACCATTCACACCTGTACACTGTCAAGTTCGATTACAGTGGTGCTTAACTCGATCAGCTAGGAACTGCGATGACTGAGGACTCTTTAGTGACGAGTCCCGTTTCCAACTGTGCCCTAGCGACCACCGAAGACGTGTCTCGAGACTTCCAGGGCAGCGTGGGGATCCTGCCCTTACTATCTCACGTCACAGAAGCCCACAACAGGGCGTTATGGTCTTTGGTGCTATTGGTCACACGTCGCATGGCTGATAACGACGAATCCGTTGCTGAGTCAGCTGATCTGACATATGGTCTTTGGTGCTATCCTTTTAAAGCCTGACCCCTTTGGTAGTCATTAGTGACACACTTACGGCACAGATTTACGTAGACAACATTCTGCGACCCGTTTTGTTGCCGTTCCTCTTGCGCTACTCCGCCATTTCTTTTCAACAAGATAATGCATGGCCGCATACGGCATGAGTTGTCTTGCAACACGCCAAACACTTCCTTGCTAACTAGGTCGCCTGATTTCTCCCCTATAGAGAACATTTGAGACGTGATTGGAAGGCGATTGCAACTATCTCGGAATGTTGCCGATTTAACCAAATAGTTGGAGACAATTTGGCAAGAAATCCTTCAGGACACCATCCGGGAACTTTATCAGTCTATGCCACGATAGGTAACAGTTCGGAGGTAGACCAACGCCCTATTGACTTCCTCACATTGTAAGGATCAAACTCTGGAATAAATCATTCAATTGTTCTGAATTTTTAATCATTTTTTTCAGTCAATGTTCTTTACATCCACCAATTTTTCTTGCAATCGGACAACTCATTTTTGGTGCGTCGATTTTCTTTTGTTATAGAGTGTATTCCAACACACGACTTAAAAGAGCCAACAATCCCGGAATTTAAAAAGAATCTCAAAATTTTAAATTGGGGTAATGCATTTCATATTCTGTTAATATATTTGTTACTGACCTGTTACTTTGCCATTACTAAGTATTGCAGCCTGTTTAGTCTTTTATGAGTCTTAACAAATGGATTTGTCTTAACAAAGAGATTAAGTTTTTTGACCGACATTATTTTGAAGACGATCATAAAACACTTATTTTCGCAAAATAGTTTACCGATTTTAAAATAGCAAAACTATTTAATTACTTCAATATGTGACGTTCATCTTGTTTTTATGGTCAACTGCTTGTGGAGGGCTAAATGAAAGTGAACCAACTCTAATTTTTGTCTCTCGCATACAAACATAGGTATGACACAGTAAATACGTCATATTTTCCAATGCAATAGTAAACCAAGTCCAGAGAATAAGTTATACGTTATTAAATCAGGAAAACAATAAAAATTCAATGGTTGATCAATATAGATGTTACAGAGAAAATACTAAGGGGCACTCTATTTGAATTTTATACAAACACCGTTTATACATGAAACAATGTTTATTGAATATTCTTGCACATGTAGGCTTCGCCTTTAACAACAAGATTCATACGTACTACTTGTACGGAATATATATATTAACATTCAATAGAAATACACATTTCAATACTCACAAACCAGCAGAGAGTCAAACCTGCCACATAAACTTTGGGCCCCCTAAGCACTAGCGCAGGATAACACCTGGAGCTACTTATCCCGTAGCTCCCTCTCGCTTATCTATCAATCTTAACAACCTTTCTTATTAATGGCGCTGCATGGTATTTATACTAAGCGCGTATGCCGAAATTAGCATATCTCAAGCAGCTTCTTTAATTCATTCACTCAAAAGTTCGATTCTTGTGAATCGAATCTTGTGTATACCTTACAATGTTCAACTAAAAGATTAGTTTTCTAAGAAATGACTCTCATGGACTTGGTTCACTTTGAGCCCTCCGTCTAAAGACGTATTAAGAAGCATATGTACATGCATACATACATGATATATAGTACTGAATTTACTTCTTAATTTCCTTTTATTAATCCCATTATCTTCCAGCAGCCCTTTTAGTTAAACCACCTGCTTGAAATTTTCTTTCTTTCAATGCAGCCCATTTATTTGTATAATGCTTCCTGGTTTTATTTCCCATGGAATTCTGAGAGATTTCGTTGATAGAGTACGTATTATCTTGTTCTCGATAACTCTGAAATTTGATTCCGGAACAATAAACTGTCAAAAACCATATTATTAAAAGATCATTCTTAAGTAACAGATTAGCTAGTTGTAGAAGTAGGATTTGTCAACCAAAATTTGACTGAAATATATATATTGTTCCTTTTGAAGATTAATAATAATGAAATAAATGTTTTGAATAATTAATGTATAATCATATGTAAAACATCATTAATAACTCTAAAATTTTCTTTTTTGAAATTTTTAAACATAATAACAAATTATCTTTAGGATGTAAGTACATTAAACAATTAAGTAAATTTAAGGATATTTTTATTCACTAAATAAATTAATATCAGATAATTTTATATATAATAATGAAAATAAAAAATTTTTTTTCGGAGCAGTTGCATCTTTAACATTATCATCCTGAAGTATAATACTCCAAATTGAATAATTATCCTATATTTTCTCTATCTTATCTTAATATTGCAGTCACCGTGAGTAAGGCTCATTGTTTTGTTTGTTAAGTTAGGCTCCATGCTTTAACAATTTCCTTTCAGGGAATTTGTTAACTACTACTTCGCTTGTTATATCGAGTGATCTGTGGGACTACGAAGAAGCAATCTGATTCTGCTCTTCTTGAGTATTTCTTTTTATACCACTTTTTTGAAGGCTAGTCTGATGCCAATGTGTTTTTACCCTAAAGATCATATCTTCCAAGAACAATTTTTCGTTTATGGATAATGTCGGTCTGTCGATAAAGAGGTGCTATCCTTAAACTTCACCTCACTGGTAATTTTATCCCTATTTATCAGTGCTTTTCTTTAGGAGTTAATTTACAGTTTTAATCTCCAAATTACACCAGCTGGTATATTTATCTTCACTTTTGACGTATTTACAGCATTCACTGCCTTATGCCGAAATAGCAGCCACGCAACAGTCTCCTATAAATTAATATTCTTAACACCTCTCGCTCTTGCTTGGTTACATCAGTTCTCTCGCGCTGGGAACATTCGTGTTCCCGGCATTAAACGTCTTTAAACTGGTAATTTTACGTACATCTACTTTCTACGATGCTTCCTTTTGTACATGCCTTTATCTTTTTAAAATAATAGCAAAAGACAGGGTTAGTTGTTAGATACCAATTTATAGTACACAAATTTGCTTTTTCAGCAAGGAACCTTTCCCACTACACTTTTAGGTAACTTTAATTGCTTAACATTCTTATGTGGGTGACTTTAAAATGCGTATAAATCTACATAAAAAATGTTTCAAACGAAATCAGGATTTCCTTTTATACTTTAAAATACAGTACTTTTCTCCCTTACTGCTTGTTTCTCATAATTACTTCATATAAATCTTTTTTATCAATAATAAAAAACAGTAATTATAAGAAGTTCTTATTACCCGAAGGGCAGTTTAAAATATGATAGGGGTAAATTACTGAAATAATTTACTTTTAAATTCAACTCGTTTGCTTAATAAAAAAATCGTGTTACAAAAATTTACACCTGTTTCTTTCCTCGATGATTTTACCTTTGATTCAACTTTTGCCATAAACTGATTCTCGACATTGGGAATATAGCGCTCAGAAAAATCAATCGTTTTATTATCCACCATTAAACCAGACCTTCTCTTTATGAGTTTTCATTTTAAAAAATTGCACCATACGAAAGATAACCTATAACAAAAGACGAAATCTAACACAGCTTATTTTTTATAGATTTGTTTTATCAAAACATAGTCTTCTTTTTCCCACCTTTAACATCAGTTTGGAAAACAGCCTTAAGTTATCACATTTTCCTGACTTTCATGTATTTAATCAGATTTCAAAAATGTAAAGTTGGTAACTTTCAAAGCCTGCTCTATATTTAATACTGCTGTGTGACATTTATCTGATTTCTTTTCTCATAATTTTCAAAAATAAAACACAAATGGTAAAGGAAGATATTCTATTACTATAACAAAGTGTTGTACTATAAGAAAATCAAACAATAACAATGATAAAGAATTAAAGTTTTTCAGTTTCCCTGCTAACTATTTCATTATAAAACTCGCATTAAATAGGGAAATAAAAACAAATGATATTTGATATTAATTCGATTTTGGCAACAGAATTTTAAAGAAATATTTATGGATGCTTTAAACTTAATCATAGTCTATGTAAGTCATAAGTACATAGGCAATTCCAATCTAAATATACATTTTCATAAAAATTATAACTTTGTAAACACAAATTATTTTTATTTGTTTCTTGGGTTTTCCTTTCATACTTGAGCTCCATCTGTACCAACCACCATTTCATGGGCTATATTTCTTTGAAACGGAAATTCCTGTAACATAGTAGTAACAAAATCATGCAAACGTCATAGTCACTCAATGATTTAATGATACGTTTTCACCAGGCCACAGTGTATAATGGATTCGTGCTCAATGGTGTTTTTAGAAGGATGCATTAAAGACATCTCACAATGATTAACTATAAAAGCCAGGTTATAGAGTGAAATAGACACATCTAAGAGGAAACATGAACCCATAATTTAATTTCAAGCCTCAAATCTAAAGGAGTTTGTTACAACAGAGCTTCAGGATGGTCGTGATATCGTGCAATGTCACTGCAACGTCAAGTCACATTCTGACTTATGGAACGTCTTCATATCCCAGTGCAGCTCGGTTGCAAACTAAATGCAATTTTGGGACGATGTTTTAAAGACATCTGACTATTAATTTTACTATGCAGACTTTCAGAGTGGAATATAAACATTTTCTAGAGATAAACAGGAAATTTATATATATATATATATATATATATATATATATATATATATATGAAATGTCCGGAATGGACATCTCATGAAATAAGTGCATACATCGTGGTCGGAACATAATAAAATCAGCTTCAGGAACAAACTAATTTATTAAACAGTAAAGCAACACATCTTATTCGCTTCGAGCCAGATCAGCGTCTCTCGCAAAAAGCGCCAAAATAGAATTAGGTCAGAGAGGTTGCCAGAATTGGCGAAGGAAGTTAGTATGTGGGAAGGCGAAGCGTTTACGCCAAGACAAGAAGGACGGGTTACCATGGCAGAGATGAAGTACAGAATGGGTGATTATAGGTAGTTAGTAATATTATCACACACACATATATATATATATATATATATATATATATGTGTGTGTGTGTGTGTGTGTGTGTAAGTAATTTTTAGTGAAATAATTTGAGCATTTATAGTAGTTTTAGTTTCTTCTTTTCATATTAAATTTCTACAGTAAAATCTACTTTTTCAAGCATCTACAATATCGCAAGAAAGATATTTATTTCTTACATTAGTAAGCAAAGTAATATAAAATCTTACAGAATACATGAGACTCAACTTTTCTCTACAGAGACTGAGTAATTTAAAACTGTCCATCAAACAGAAAAGGGAACTAAAGACAACTCACAATTCTGTTTTGCAACTCAAGAGAGCATAGAAAATTCATGATATTGATCGAAAAAATATCCGTTTGGAATAAATTAAGTACAAAAGTCAATAATTTTTCGACGAGTTTCATGAGAAAAACCATTCTCCTTTTCTAGGAGATTACAACAGTTACATTTCAGGTATAAATTCAATGAATACGTATGACAGACTGAAAGTACTATTTTAGAGTTGACATTTTCCAGAAATCAGCTTTCATGCTTTCATTTTTTTAGTATTTGTCTAAAGTGCTATGTTCTTCCTATTAGTTTCACATAAAATATCCACATTGTCAAAATTTTAAAGCGAATACATTTTTGTATATCTTTATGTGTTTTGGAATATCTTGCGAAATATCAAGGGTGTTCTGAATAAAAACGACAATATGTGGAATGTTTCATAGTTTATTTAAGCTATTTATTAATTTATTTAACACCCTTTATCTGTTTATGGTTATAGCGAAATCTATTAAACGTTCTCAAATTAAAAAAAAAAAAATTCAGGTAGTCTCTTCTAACGAAACTACTGCGGGTTATTAATATAGGATTACTTGTCGTTGCTTACCTCTTTTTTTATACATTTTGGTACTTTTCAGTTTAACTGTTTTACTGCTACTGTGTTTGGCGCGCTGCCAAAATTATAACTCGCGGCAACACTGAAATTTTGCTTTCCGGAGAACCGTTATTGAGGAACGTAATCCTACGTTTAAAAATTACTACTTACGTAATACTTCGTGTTTTTTATTATTGTCCTGCCATACGTTTAGCCATTGCTTGGCGCGGGCTCTGCTACGATCTTGCATAGTTGTATTGTTATCTTCTGGGGATCATGACCTCATTCGAAATACATTAGTTTTGTTGCATTCAAGAGTTTTCACAATGCGAAACCCCAAAGTTACTAAAATACAAAGTACTATTTACACAAATACTGTAACTAATTCAACACGAAATAATATATTTAAAGAAGGCATAGACAGCCGAACAAATTAACAGAAAGTTCCCCTTGAGGTAACTGATTTGGTTAGACCTCCTTATGAAGAGACCCGTCGATTCCCTCATTATATGGTTTAGTTCTTTCACTGCTACTGAATCTTGCATTTATGGTGCGTTGATCCCTAAGTGCATGATTTCGGTTTATTTTGTCTGCATTCTTCCTGTTAGTGATTACCTTTCTCAGTTGAATTATTTTCTTTTTGTTATATAAGTACTATTTACCTTATCTATTGTGAACTTTTATAATAAAAATGATAAAAAGGAATCGATACAGGAGAAATTTTTAAAATTTAGCTCAAAACTTAAAATCTACAAATCGGTATTAAGGCTGCTATGTACTAACCCCATTGGATTCGCTCGCCTCAATGTTAACCTATGGAGAAAATTTGTCCATGGATTGCCGACTTGGATTCAAAGATTTTTTTTAAAAAGTTGTACTCCGTCATAGAGAAAGAAATTTCACATTTGTGTACATCCTTCGTTTTTTTAAAAAATGCAATTAGTATTTTAAAATTTAAATTATTCGGGGGAAAATCTGGTATAGTGTGTTTTAAACGCTCATAAATTCCTTCGGTGGACGAAATGTATAAAATGAATCCTGTAGCGCTTTGCAGAAAAGTTCAGGCTATCTGACAATACCAATTTTATTTGATTATCAGCATTTATGTATCTGTAAATAGTTGACAAAAATATATTTTAAATAAAAAATTTGTGGGCAGCGCTTAACCCTCCTATAGAGAGAGAGCCATTACAATCCCTCAAAATGTCAATCCTAAGGGGGGTGGAATTCTTGAACTGTCAACTGGACTCCTCCCACCACAAGAGTCTGCAAGAAGAGGAAAGGGGAAATACGATTTTTTTTCTTAGTACATAGCAGCCTTAACGACTTACGGAACAAAATTCAAACAGCATGCATCAGACAAAATTGCTGGAAACACTGATCCGTGTGGTTTGCAACATTCCTGGTGCATAAAAAAACCTATATAACATTTCATGCAACATTGTCATCTTCAAGGTATCTAAATTTTACACCGTAAATCCTGAAACACTCTTGGGGTTTTTCTGTGTGTGTTGTTGTTGCTTCGAATACCCACTGGAAGGAAGTATTCCAGACCAGGTCCAATCATGCTAGTGGGCTGAGGGGTGTGGCTCCGGTTTATAATGGCACCACAAGGGTCGGAGTCTGATTTAACCAGGTGCCACCTCAATTTTAACCGAGCACCTCAGAGGCAACATCTGGGGGGATCGTACCATCATCCACCCTCCCTGACACCATAGAGGGACTTTCCGGTCTACGAATTTAATTCGATAAGAGCAACCTCAGCGCCGAAAGTCGACGCGCTGCCGCTTGGGTACCTCGCACCCCTACACTTGGTTTCTCTCTTTATTGACTGAACTGACTTAAATTGTCAGTAACTCATAAATAAAAAGTTAGAGAAATTCTGCTTTTGAAATTATGTTGCCTCCAGAGAGCCATGTCCGAAATGAGGGCAAAACTCTGGGCCCATGTCATTGGGTGAGCTTTTAAAGCATCTTCAGAATAATAGTTCGTATATTTCCTCACATAATCGAAGTAACTAGATTAATTCTGTAATTTTATAAACTAATTTTGAAATTACGAGCAAACGAAGATATATTTTTAATCTAAAAATACATAAGTATCGACCAGGTTGGAAAATGAATCAATAAACACATCCTTTTCAGTCAGCAAGCTGCAGGTCTTTGTATGCGGAATATCAAGGTAACACAGGACAGTTTCAAGCGGCTTTGACTACTTCTTGATTTGCTGTTGGTCTTTGCTTATTTCAGCTTATTTTATTCGTTAGTAAAACTTATTTGCGCTTCCTCTGTGCTGCGATGGTTTGAGGTATTAGCATAATACTCCAGAAGTAAAAGAATTAATAAGTAGGTTATTGGTAGAAATGCTTTAGCAAAGTTTGGGAAGAGCCCTGCAAAACATTAAGATAACCTCTGGAGATCATTGTAAAAGGATCATGAAAGGACTTGGTGGTGAATAATACAGAACACCTGTCCGAAAAATGGGTTTCTGGACGAATTCCTAAGGCTACTTAGCTTTTCTAAAGAGAGACAAAGCTAATGAATTGTTTATGGGTCATTTGGGATGATTAAAGATGAATCTGAATTTAAAAAATTCGTAGTTTAGATCGAGTACCAAGGACACAACACCGGTCTGTGTTAGGCTTAGAGAAAATTGTGTAAATTTTAAAAGGATCCTTGGTGTATTTGATGGTGTAGAGTTTGGCACATCTCTCCGAAAAGCAGAAGTTCCTGGTATTGATTCCCAAGGCCAGCCACGACTTTTTTTTGAAGTATTCGGTAAAATTGTTTGAGAGAGTGGGACTCAGTTATCGTCACTATAACCCAACAGTAAGAAGACTAGAAGAGAAAATTACATATGATTGAAGGAGATATAAAAAATGAGAAAAGCTATTAAATGATGTAAATTACATTTTTAATATTTTATTAATTTGTATGCGCATTTTTACTGTTGTTATACGCTGTAAAATTTTCCAAAAATCATACTTTTTAATACTCTTGACAGATAACTAACCAATCTGTCTTAAAATGAAAATGGGATTTTAAACCCTTTACTAAATCAATTAGGTAACTTTAAAAATTTAAACTGTTAATTATAAAATATAACAGTTTTATTACATTTCAAAGCGTGTTATCAATTATTTAAATTTTTCTAAAATAATTTGAATAGTGTCATTTAAAACATACATATTATGCTCAAAATATACTCTATTTTGAAAACATACTCTACATACACACACACACACGCATATATATATATATATATATATATATATATATATTATATACCACTTGAATACATATTATACTGGAAATACCATCACAATTCTTGTATTTTTTATGTCTTTAAATAGATTCTTTAGTTATTTATTGAATTTAGAAACGCTCTCTATGCTAAGTGACTCCAGGGTTTCCTAGAATGCCTCAGCGTTAGCATACAGTATCCACACAAAGATAATATATGAGACCTGAAAATAGATTTTCATTCAGTCCATTCCTCGAACTGTTTTCCTTCTTATCAAAATTCTTAACATGAATGTGCACAGAAAATAGTAAAGATCTCAGATATGTATTCAATGATAGGAACAAGTATGAAATCTGTACGAGAAGGCTTGTGAATGTTTCCATAAGTGAATGTTTCCTAAAGGGCTCTGTTTAACCAGACCTACTTTTGAATCTTAAATCTAATGGCATCCCTCGAATCCTAATAAATGATATATAATTTTTCACATCGGGAGATTCTTTGGGAAGGATCGTGACATGGGTTGATTATGCAATTGTCAGTAAGTCTGACTGGAAAGCAAAAGTTTCTGGGTTATATTCCTCGGATAGACGGTTTCTTTCCAAAAGAAGATAAAGTATTGATAGGTATGAAAATATTTGACAGAGTGGCGGTTATAACATACGAGTTAAGAGAAGTGAAATGGAATCTCTGAATTTTCTAGCTCAGAAAAGTCTGCATTCAAAATGAATAATGTAGCTCTTTAAAATAAAAAATAAAAGTTGCGTTTGCTTTGTTTTGAGTATTTGGTAAATACGTGCCTGTAAATAAAGGAAAGTTTTAGTAAAGATTTTTTTTTCAAATATACGTCATTATTTTTTGATAATAGTAAAGAGATATTATTGACTTATTGTTTATTTTTTGGTAAAACTCAAAAAGTTGTGCGCTTTTTAATCTTTATTTTAATTTAGCTCATACTCAAACTGACACTATAATTCGTTTTATTCCGTACTATCAGTTAGCATTAAACACAAACAATCATCCAAGTAGTAGTACAATTGTGAAACAATGAGAACAGGATGGACCGAGGCGTCCTAGTGTTTAGCGTGTCGGAATTCCTCCTACGGGTTGCTCGGTTCGAATCCCGATAAGCGTCACTGAATGTTCTCGTGTCGAAGCTGGGTATGGGCAAGTTAATCTGTAGGCCGGAAAGTCCTTCCGTGGGGTTTGCAGGTGTGGATGAGAGTATATATATATATATATATATATATATATATATATATATATTGTGGTGGCCCCAGGCCGGAAGTCGAACTACAACACCCTTGTGGTGTTCATTAGGTAAGGTCTAAAACCGACAAAGAACATACGGCAACGAACGAGCATGACTTCAGGAAAGGTAGAGTTCAGTTAGTATACATTTAAAACAAGCAAAAGTTAAAAGCTACCTCTTTAACTATCACAAAATTGTGTGTGTGTGTTTTTTCTTATTTTGGGATTCACAATTAGGACTTAGACTTTTAAGGTTCTTATATTACTACATTTAGATGCACTATCTCACGAATATGTTTGTGCGTTCGTCTTTAAGTGCATAAAGAAGTACGTGTGATATATTTGTACATGTGAGTATTGCATGCATGTATTTTTCCCAAGCACATCTCCATCTAACTTTTTGCTCTCCTGAAATATTGTTAAGCAAATACAATGAATTTCTAGGCTAAATTAGTAGTTTGTTAATGATACCGTCCTATTTCATCATAGTCTGTGATAAGAAAAATGTTATTTTATTCAAACTAAAGGAATTTTCAAGATGGCTTATTACGTTTATTTATTATTTATAACTTTATCAAACAAGATTGATTTTAATTTTCTGATATCATCTATTCTAATCTCCTTATAATGACATGACTATAATAAGCTTATGACTTTGGGTAGTTCCTTTAAAAACTGATCAACAAATTTTAAAACTTAAGCTGAAACTTTATATTTTCACTTTAAAGAAATTCAATTTTTACTTGCTTGCAACTATACCTTTTTTTCTATTTCCGTTGTCTTCGCACTTCTTTTCTATTCCGTAAAAAGAGATGTTTTTATTCGCTTCTACAATCTTTGTAACAGCGGTAATCATTTATACATCTTCACACATGATTACTTCTTGTTTCTTGAAAGAAGTCGTGCTAACCCATTTTCCTTTCTTATTTATTTCGTTTTAAACTGATGGTTAATCTTCTTTACTCTCGTCTCACTTTTCTCTAAGTTTCACTTTGCTTAATATATCTCTATCAAAGATAGTGTTTTCTTCCCAGTGAGAGCTTCAACTGGTTCATTTATTCTTTTTTTTTTCTTTTGGCAGCATTTTGGGAAGTTAAGTTATATCCAAGAAACTCATGCCAAAAAAAGGGAAATTCTGTTTACCTCCCTTCAAAAAATGCTAATTTTAAGAGAAATTCTTGTTTCTAACTCAGTACAACTTAAGAAGTACTAATAATGTATAAATTATCCAGCGTAAGAGAAAGACGAATATTAATAATGAAAGCCGTAGTGAAAAAATAAAATTACATTTTCTTACGAAGGAATATAGAGGCTAAATTATCGCTTATTATAAGTCATTAACAATATTTTTAAAGTAAATCCACTTGAAAAATTCAAGAGTATTTCTGAGCACTTTCAAAAGCTTGTAAACACTAATTTTTCAACAACATGCACAAATAAGAAATGGTAAATCCCTTCATTTTTTATTTGTTTATAAGGCATATTTATTCTTGAATATTAAAAAGTCGTAGTTCTTGTGCCTTACTGCTCCTAATGGCGTTTCAAAGTCTTATTTTTGGTGATTTTTATTCACTGCTCATGTAAGTTATTACACTGGTTCTTTCTGTTTCTAAATTTTATTCCTGTTTCAACATATACACTCTTACGTAAATAAACAAAGCTGTGTTAGATATACTACAGGTCTTTTATTGGTTTATATTGGTCAAAATTTATTTTTGCTAAAGCTGTTTGGGTAAATAAATAAGCTAGGACTATTCTAGCATATACATGACCAGGCAACATTTTTTCTACTGACGTAAGTTTATACATCACAGTTAGTATTTATTTCAACGCACTTCCAGCCATTATGTACCCAATGCAGCCTAAGTAGGACATTAAAAGATAGAATACCCCAAGCCTCACAATACAACCTGTTAACAATGTATTGCATGTTGCTGCAGCGTTCTCTCTGCAGCGTCTTCAGTGGTTTGACAAACCTGAGTATGTCAAGACTTTTGGTGCACATGCGTGGGTAAACCTCCCATCGCTATGGGGATGATCAACGCATCCGTGGCCTTGGTGTGATAGTCCGCTCCTTTCAAAGTCAGTTATCTTTGTTCGTGATGGATTTATGAAAAAATATAAAGAATGTTTTTGTACTTAATTTACTGCTCTTCAACTTTTTTACTTAGTTGTTTTACGTAAAATCAATGTTTTTCAAGTTATTTGCAAAAAACCAAAAAAGTCTACTCATTTTCCAAGATGGCACCGAGAGCTCAAGTCTAATCGGTGGGGACTTTTAATATGTTCAACAGTATGCCCAAAGAAACATCTCTACCAATTTTCAAAACTTTCATAATTTTTTAGCCATAAAACCAATTTTTACTGGACTAATAGTAGATGGCGTCATAAGCTTCCAAGGATTGGGATTGGGTTCAAATACAGACGAAGGCGTGGACGTTTTAGTGCTGCCACCTCATAGAGAGAAATGTTGTTTCTCCTATACAGTACTCTCGTAATAATACAGCTAACCAAAAATCGGCGGTATGGATGGGAGAATGTAACTAAAGACAAATATCTGATACGTTGGGAAAAAACTTCCTTTTTCAGGGCATCTTGTTTCGTACCCTTGCACAACCCTTCTTCATCCCGGAAAGTATGAAGAAACTATTAAAGATAAAGCTAATGAAACGGGTAGTCAGGAGGGAGAATTCACAGCTCGCCTTGCTGGAGATTCTGGATCGAAGTAACTATTTTAACAAAAAAGTACGAATATGTGTTCAGAATAGTGAAAAAAGGGCCAGATATCGGTAATTGGATCGTCCTTCAGTTTCATGATCAAGCAGAAAGGCAATAAATTCTGATATTTTACATGAGATATATAGAGATACCTGACCTCTACCCTTTCTAGGATATATGTATATAGAAGTCACCCTCTAATAAAGTAGAAATGACACTTTTTGCACTAGATAAATAACAAAGTTTATTATTCCCTAGACACATATAACGTGCAGTGTAAAAACAATACTTAGTAAAGAC
Organism: Dolomedes plantarius; assembly: GCA_907164885.2. NCBI lineage: Eukaryota > Metazoa > Arthropoda > Arachnida > Araneae > Dolomedidae > Dolomedes > Dolomedes plantarius. The sequence goes on from OU015501.1 coordinate 99,697,967, forward strand.
TGGTACAAAATGTTGCAAACACTATACAAGGAAATGAAGTTCAAGTACTCACAATATATATAAAGTCAGACCAGTGATGCTGCACGGTAATCCACTATTACTAACACAACTAACTCTTTATGTCCGAATGGCAAAAACTCGCTTAGGCTTAGAAGCGATCTAGCTATGAGCCATTGAAGGCAACTCACATAAACAGCTCCAAACAAACCAGTCTCTTCCGCAATCTGGCTACGCGGTATTTATAGTAATGGTTTATGCTGAATTTAGCATTTTTTTGTAGCTTCTGTGGATTTATACAACTACAATGATCGATTATCGTTAATCGATCATTAGGTAGACCTTACAGATATGATTTAAACCTTTTAAAATCTAGACATGAATCCTGTTTTTCAAAATCTATCAATTATGTTTTTATATGGTCTATACTCGTTTTTACGAAATTCAGTCATGGAAATACAGTCTAGAAGATACATGCTTTGTCTTTTAATTGAGGTATCGTACGTACGTTGAATTAAAACAAAAAAAAATGTGACTGAAAATGTAGCATGCAAATGAGGAAGTTAAGGTGAAAACGCTCAAACGAAAGCAGTAGAAACTTCTTCTGTTTGGGAAGATGGCTAGGATATATCTTTTGTACTATCTTTAAACAGCCACATTGATTTTAAAATCCTGAATATTACAGTAAAATGTTCAATCTGTTTAAGGCAGTTCTTCATCTGTGTGTTTTTAGTTTGTTAACTACTTGTGGTGTAGCCTAACAAGAAAAACTTCATACTAGAGTGGTGACTGCCAATGACCAAACGCAAATTCCAACAGTGAAATAATCGACTGTTTAAGATATAGATAATAATATGATCTTTAAAACTTTCTGATTTAAATATGAATTCCGTAATTCCCTTAGTTCAAGGGAATTATGGAAGTGCCCCATAAAATTTCTTCACACCAGTAAAATGAAAAACATAACAAACGGGAAGATTTAAAAAATACTCAACTATTTAGAAATAAATGAAGTCATTGCTACTAAAATTTAAATTCTATTTATACTCCTTTTATGCCAAAATGTTAGATATTTTGTTTATTATGAGCTCTATAATAATATTTAAGTATTTGAAAATAATTTGGGTCCATTATATCACTATGAAAAGGATGCAGAATCCTTCAGAATTTCAAAAAGAACTAGGTATTGAAACTCCTTCAGCTCGTGTTATCACTGGCGTGCACTATTTAAAAAAATATGTATCGATATTTATTGATGCCTTAAGGCATTATTTTCAAAGACCATTCATCGTGGGAGTGAGAACTGTGAGTGTTCTTCCCAAAAGTATCACTGCACTTTAAATTCGGGCAATGAAGCTACCAATATTTAGTTAGGTTCTTTGTTCAATTACAGGCGTTTCGCAGAAATCAGCCAGTTATCTTGCAGTTGTAAAAGTTGTAACCGATCTAATATTCCAACGAACAATACGCAGAGCATTGAAAAGTATCAGATTTCTCAACTGCTCACGACAATGTGAGTATAAACCAGTTAGGAAACTAGGGTTTGCAATGGTGTTAGAAAATATCTTCAAATTATGTTTTGTACACACTGAAAAGCGGACTGTATAATACTAAAACACTTTATTAACAACTTGAATGCCACACACACTGCGACTCACAAAACGTTAGAAGCCACAAGTTCGAAAACGCCGGTGCACAAAGGTGCACACACCTCTCAAGCACACCAAGAGGGAGAGCATTCTCAAGGCTGAACCTTGAATTCATATAACACGAACATCTCGTTACCAAGGCAACAATCAGATAAAACAGCTGACTTGCAGCGACATCTGTTATTGAAAGATTAATCACATTACTCAAAAGCTTACTTGAAGGATAATATTACATGCGAAGACTTCGTGACGTCACTGCAAGGCTGGATGGCATAAAAACGTACCATAACCCGCGGCCCTGAAGCCTCCAAGGGTTCAGAAAGATAAAGTTAATAGTTAAAATAACACAGATTAACAAATAACATTAAAAAAATTAAAGAAAGTCTGGAAAAAAAAGAAAGTTCAGTAACAGTCTATTCATTATTCATAGTTCAAATTGAGTCATTTTTAGGAATCAGGCACAATTTTTTTTTTTTTTTTTTTTTATCCAATGCGGAGGCACTTGTATTTCAAACATTGGCCCTTACTACGCCGCAGTTTTACTGTCCATTTTATTGTGGGGGCACCATATAGGCGGACAGCATTACCCCCTATGAAGGGACGACACGAACGGAGGCATTTTTCGTGGCGCAACGCTGGGACTCGATCTGAGCACCCTCAGCACCGAAAACCAGCGCGCTGTACCACTGGGCCGCCACAAGCCCTCAGGCACAATTTAGTGATTGCTCTTTTGAAATCACCAGTTGCTGTATGGATAGTAGGCACTCGAACTCTGTTGTCACTACCGGGATGAATTAAAATAATTCGACCAATTCTCCATTGATTTGGAGGAAACTGTCCATTTTTGATCAGAACTAAGTCACCACACTTCAGATCTGGTGAAGTACGAAACCACTTAGCACGCTGTTGAAGAGTTGTCAAGTACTTTGAACACCAACGCATCCAAAAATACTGCACAGTTTGTTGAACTAGAGACCAGCGCTTAAGTCTAGAAAATTTAACATCGCTTAAGTCTGATTCAGAAATGACAACCAAGGGAGCTCCGATCAGGAAATGTCCCGGTGTCAATACACTAAGATCGTTTGGATCACTTGACTTTGCACACAGAGGACGAGAATCCATTGCATGCTTCCACTTGTGTTAACACTGTTAAAAATTCTTCATAAGTTACATGTGTAGATCCTAGTACTCGTTTAAGATGGACTTTCATGGACTTCCCATTAGATTTTCATATACCACTGAAGTGAGGAGACGATGGGGGGGTTAAGATGCCAAGTTATACCTTCAGAAGTGATGTAATTGGATACGTCGCTACTTCTTCCAATCAGAGCTGCATTTCTATAAATGTCTTTAAGTTCTTTACTGGCACCTTTGAAATTAGTTCCACAGTCACTCGAAATTTCGGAAGGTTTGCCACGACTGGCGATAAATCTATTTAGGGCTGCCAAAAATGTAGAGGTAGTTAAATCACTGACCAACTCCAAGTGAACTGTCTTTCTCGAAAAGCACACAACAAGTGCTATGTAACACTTGAAAGCCTTGGCTCCTCTTCTAGCTTGGGACTTGATCAAATATCGTCCTGCATAATCAATACCAGTCACTGCAAATGGTCTTGAAGGTTGAACTCTGGGAGTGGGTAAATCACCCATTATTTGGCTCATAGTCTTGTCTCGATTTTTTATGGAAGGAAAGCATCTATGAACGATTTTTCTCACACTTCTCACAGATAAAATCCAAAATTGCATTCTTAAGGTGCTAGTTAATAATTCTTGACAGGCATGCAGGTAACCAATATGGTAATGAGTCAGAATGAGATTAGTTACATGCCCTTCTTTTGGAAGTAAAATAGGATGTTTGCTATTTTCCGGCAGGTTCGCGTCTTTCAAGCGACCACCTACACGAACAATATCATCTTTATCAAGGAAGGTTGTTAATTGTATTCACCGTAGTTGTATCTTCAATTTCTGTAAGAAGGTATTATAGTCAGATTAATCATATTTTCTGCTCTTTGTAGGGGTTGAAATCAGTTTGTATGACTGAAACCTCCTGAGCAAATCGACCAGTTTACCTTAGCAATGCAAACCAAGGATCTGGTGACAGTTTCATGGGTTGAAATTTGTTCTCGTGATACAGAACGAAGACAACACTTTATTCTCCCGGATGTAAAAAGTTATCCAACGTAACTTAAATGAAACGTGTAGAGAGCCCATAATCGAGCCCACAGTTTCTTAATATTCCCAATAAAACCCAAAATTATAATATTAATAATATTTTTTTTTATTTTAGGTATAAAGAACCTGGGAGCTCTATTATGCCATCCAGTAACTATTTGAATACTGCAGCTGAACAAATACACCTAAAAATGACAGTAGATTAGCAAACAGTTGATAGAATTTTCCTGCACGATAAAGTCCGATAATGTAACACAAATTTAGTTGCTATTGGACAATTTTGTTCAAAAAAGTGTGAATTTTAAACGCTTACTTGATATCGTTAATTTATTGATTTTTTTCCCTACAATATTCAATACAGCGTGATGATTGTTTCCCGCATTAAATGCAGCAGTCCCTTGAGTAGTAAGTACTGTTATACTTTTAAATTAATGTACTTTACGTTCCTGAAACTTGACTAATGTAACTTGCATTAAGAAGTCTGTATAATCCTGCTATGTTTTCGGTTATGTTTCTCATTCAACAGGAAAAAAAATTAAATTATACCATGCAGAGTATTAAAATTTTCTGGTTTATTTCAGCATCATCCGCTTACATTACATAGTAATCTGATGAATGCAGGTCCGAGATAGCCTAGTGGTAGCGCGTTGGGTTTCGGTGCGGAGGGTGCTCGGATTGAATCCCGACATCCTTGATCAAATACCCCGTGTCTAGGCCGGGGTGGTATATGGGCACGTTAAATCCGCAGAGTGTAAAGTTCCTCTATGTGGTAAGAGAGGGTGGGAGAAGATCCCCCAGTTTTCCCCCCTGGGGGTGCTCGATCAAATTTGAGGTGTCGCCTGGCTAAATCAGACTCCTACCCTTATGGTGTTATTATAAACCAGGGCCGTACCCCTCAGCCTGCTAGACTATATGGACCTGGTCCGGAATGTGTCGGCAAGAAGCATTAGAAGCAACAACAACAACAATAACGATGAATACATTATGTAAAACCTCCAATGTAGAATACTATATTTAAATAAAATACTAAGATAGTTTTAACGTTTTCAAATTTTATTATAAGTGCTTAAAATAATAACGTTAAAATCGCAGATATATATTTACTGCCAAAATAATATTTATCTCTCAATGTATCCAAAACTATTTAGGTGCCTCAGATATGGGCACGAAACTCCTCTTAATACTGAGATTATATATTTTACACAGCAGAAATTGACAGATCAAGATGCACCTTAAATAAATCAGACCGCATAAAATCCCCCCGTACTCTAAAATGCAAAATGAGGTATGCATCAGTTACTACGGTATGCAAATATCTGAGATGAATTTCAAGAATTTCTTAAAATTGGTCATTTATAATAAAATCAAATTCCATACGTTTAAAGTTAAATCTTATCCTCATTGCCGCACCCATAATTTAAAGAGTAAACTGAAACTCACTTTAAGGAAATGAATTTCAAAATATGCTTTTAAGAATAATTTCTGTTTTCATTTTTCGGAATCTTCCGCATACATTACACAGTAATACGATGAATGCATTAAAAGCAGGAAACGATTATAAATCCTGAAATAAATTGTGATAAGAAAAATCATTAATGTTTAAGTTTATCGCAGTTTCACTAACCATTTAATATTAATCATTATAAATAAGTATTATGGATATACAAGAGATAATTATGTTTCGTACCACAATGTTTAGAAGGCACAGGAAAGTAAAACTATGTGGTGTATGAAACTCGTGAATCGTTAAGATTGGCATAGAAAATCAGCACATATACAAGTCACCTTAGAGCCTCTCAGAATCAAATGTGCTGGTCTACTGCATCTTACAATTGCGCAGGCAGTTATAAAATCAAATCTCTGGTTTCCCTGTTTTATCTATATATACAAATCAGTTCCGTAACTAACTGACTGACTGACTGAAAGATAATGCACAGACCAAACCGCTGGACCTAAAGGGTTGAAATTTTGCATGGCGAGTCTTCTTAGAGTAGGGGTGCACTAAGAAAGATTTTTGAAAAATTCTTCTTAGATTTTTTTTAAATTAAATTTTTAAGCTGTTTTTGTAGCATTCTTTAAAGTTTGCATTTAAATTAATAATTTGATAGATATAAAATTTACTTCACGAGAGAGATCATAAAAATTCCTTTCAAATGAAATCTCTTTCGAATCTTTCGCCTCTATTTTCTGATTTTTGGTGAATTTTTAATGATTAATTTTTAGATTGTAATTTATTAAATGCTTATCAAGTGGTTTCTTTTCTTTTTGTGATACTTTAAACTAATTTTGCGTCACTTGCATAACAACGAAATAAACAAAAAAAATTTCTTTCTTCCTAAAGCGGCAGACGATTGGACATTATCCAAAAAAATATTAAAATACAGTAAAAGAAATGCTCTTCAAAATGTAATATATTAACTGTACTATATTCTTTAGTATGTTCTATTAGATTTACTTTCAATATTTTCTTCTACATTATTTTGTTTATAAAAATATCCGCTACGATTTTTTTAATAAATATATTTTTTTGTTTTTTGGCATTAATTGCATCATATATTGACCGTTGTATTTAATTGGAATGTACTCCGTAGCGAAGTACGGGTATTCAGCTAGTTTCCCATAATGAGTTTGATTGCAAATGTAAAGGCGTCAAAGAAGTGACTTCAAAAGTACTTTTGGGATGTTACACCAGAGGTTTGGTAATTGGAGATTCTTCATAGCGTTTAAACATACCCTCAATGTTTTTGGATGTAGTGCCTTTCTAGAGAAAGAATGGTCTTGTGTTTCTCGACCATTATCAGCTACTATTAAACCAAAAAATCCGCAATAGGGGACCGCAAAGTCACAAACAGGCCTTTATATCTAATTAACACAGTACTTCACGAAAGGTAAGCATATAGTTGAGTGAACTGCTGGAAGTTCTACACACTCAAGCACTACTCGCAGCTTCACTTCATGGGTTTCCATGATCTTACATATACTCATAACCCTAGCATAACAACTCTAAAGGCTGTTTATCGATTGTCATAATACAATGAACATCTATCATGTACGTCAGAACAATATAAACTAGTCTTATGGTGTGATCGATCCAAATATAATCTGCACATGTCTGATTACATTACATAGCGTCAGGCAGCTGTATTTTCCGAAGAATATACATTCTCATTCTCAAATTTGGAGGTGGCGATATTTTTATTTGAAGCTGTTTCATGGTGCATGGTTGCTGTGGGTATAAAAATTGACTAGGAAACCTACCTTGAGATCCTTGTCAGTGATGCACTGCCAACTCTAGAACAATACAACCCCTAGCAGCAACATATGGCTGTGGCATTAGTGATAAAATCTAAAAGTACAGAAGGTCGTTTGCACCTTATGGAAACGATTTTGTAATTTATTTTTGTCGATTGCATTTTAAGATAAAAATTTGGCAACTTCATAATAATCGTATGCTACTGTTTTGTTTTGATTGGAATTTAAAATAAAAGATTTATTTAGAAAATTGCTCCTAAAATTGACAGATAGCTCGAAAGTTATGTAACTGCGCTTTCCAAGGAGAAATATTCGTCTCAACAAATAATGAAGCGGTGTAAAAATCGCGATTATGGCATTTCAAAAAAATTTATTTATAATATAGTAAATTTGAATGGAAAAAAAGTCTAACTGAAAGTAAAAATAAAAACATGACCGCGAAACCTCATCCTAAGATTGTTCGAACGCAGGTAAATTTCAAGAGATTAAAGTCTCTGATCCTAAAAGAAAATCCGCCGACTCAAAGATCATTTGCATTGAAACTAGGAATGTTTTCCGGCACTGTAAAAAAATCATCAATAAAGATTTGATGTTAAAAAATGTGTTTAAATCTAAAGTTCATCTGCTTTTTGCCAAAGCATATTGCTGAAAGAAAAACAAATCGTAGGAAATTAGTATATGAAAAACACCTAGCTGCTGAAAAATGAAAATTTGTGAAAAAACTCGATAAGGCATGGGTGTATTTAAGTGACTGTAATAAAAAAAGATCAATTTTCTATTGCTCAACTGACGGGGATGACCGTACGAAATGACCTCGTAAGTGTACAGAAAAGTTCCCAAAGGGATTCATGATAGTTGCAGGATTTTGTTACAACGGCAAATTAAAAATCAAAAAAGTCTCAAGTAAAGCCAAAATCAATTTACTATATTATCAGCAGAATATTTTAGAACCAATTTTTGAAGAAAAAATTCCAGTATTATATGGAAAGGACATTGATAAATTTCAGCTTCATATGCGCAGAGCCTATAGTCACACCCTTAAATCAACTGCCACTTATTAAGCAAAGAACGAATCAGAAACAGGAATAAAGTGTATCCCATTTAATGAAATACCAGTAAAATCACCTGACGCTTCTCCAAGGGACTTTTGTGCTTTCAGTTTATTAAAGCGAGCCTTACGAAAACGGCATCCAAGAACACTGAAAGGACTTTGGAAAACGGTCCAAGAAGAATGGTGTAAAATTGACATGATAGTGCTAAGAAAAAGTTTACTTTCATGGAAAAATTCGAGCTAGAGCTATTTTCAAGAACCATGGCTATCAGATAGAAGCAAATCACTGCATAAAATATGGCATTTATACATTAAACGTAACTATCAAAATCGTTTACATAAAGTGCGAAAGACCCGCTGTATTCTTATCGCTGCTTTTAATTATCTTAACAAAGACAAGCCTCAGAGATTCATTGCATGTTTTATGGTCAAAGGCGGTTCAACATGACAGGAATAAATCTTGATAAATGCTATTTTTTGTTTCTCTTGTGGATGTCCGTCTACTTTGTCTGTATAGTGCAGAGGTGGCAATCTGTGGTCGCGACCCACAAGGGGGTCGCGAAAATAACTGTAGGGGTCACAGATAGTTCGAAGTAAATTTATATCACATTGAATTATTTAATTAAAAAATTGCTAGAACATGCTAATACTTTTGAAATCATGTTATCTTTTTAATTTTTTTGTTCTTTTTTACGTCTTTTATTAGTTGAAATACAAATGCATATTGATATTTTACTATGAATCTTTATCTATATGCGGTTTGTCAAAAACAAGTGCAGAAAGTAAGAGAGGCATTTTTTATTGCTATTATGCAAGTAAATATATTCCCAAAATCTACAATTCATTGATTTTCAAAATGCAGGGTCCCCGAGAATTGTTGGACACTTTACAAAATTAAATTTTTAAAAAAACTGTAAGTGTGAACCGGATATTTGAATGATGCCTGACTTACAAAAATGCTAGATTTTCGTTTCCTATAATTTTATACCAAGAAATCTGATAGATGGCGCTACGTGTCAAGGACTTCGGCAAGAGATTCAGAATATCGCAGTAGACATGGCGACTGTACGGCAGAAAGCATTTTTGCGTTGTATGGCTCGCAGAATTTAAATCTGTCATTAAAGATAAAAGATGTTATCGTTTGGAATATGGATGTCAACCTCCATCAACGAATACGATTAAGAGATGGACGAAACAGTTGGATTGGTCGCGGTGGTCCAATTCAGTGGCCTCCTCAATCGCCAGATTTAACCCCCTTGGATTTTTTCATGTGGGGTTACATCAAAAATATTGTTTACAGGACTACGTGTCCTATATGATCCTACGTGTCCTACGTGTACTAATGTAGAGGAACTCAAGCAGCGAATCACAGCTGCTATTCATTCCATAACTCCTCAGATGCTTTCAAATACTTGGAATGAAATCGAATATTGTTTAGATGTTGTACGAGCCACCAAAAGATATCATGTTGAAATCTATTAATTTTGTCATGTATGTAGTTAGTTGGAAATTACATTTTAATGCTACTGTGTTTTCAATTTTTTAATTTAATTTTATAAAGTGCCCAACAATTCTCAGGCATCCTGTAGTTTGTAAAAAAATTTCCCATTTCGTTTTTCTATCTTTATGTCAACATTTTCAATTTTTTTAAAACAAATTTTCTACTACCTAAAACTTTCATTGGGGGAGAAGGGGGGTCGAGTAATTTTTTTTATTTAAAGGAAATGGGTCGCGATCGAAAAAAGTTTGCGTTAAAGTTTAGTTTATAGTGTATACTTAAAACTAGAAACAAAAACATACATTGATTTAAATGTATGTTTAAACTATTTTAAGTGAATGAAAACGTTCAGCTTAACTTGAAGTTATGTCCTGGAATTACAGAATTTTCTGAAATATCAGTAAAAGCCAGTACTGTCGTTTTCCATGATCTGAACAAAAGCAGCTAAACAGGATCCATGAAAACATTTCTATAGCATTTTATATCCGCCACAAAATTTAAGAGAAGAGCTAATAAAAACGGGTAAGCAAATGGCTGTATTGTCATTCTCCAGGCCCATGTCGTCCATTTAATTGCAACTTATAAATTCGTTATTCCATAAATAGATTTTCTGTTTCTAAGAGATCCAGTGACGATGAGCTTTACAGAAATCCCATCGACGCTTGGTATTAATCATGTGAATGCTCGACTTGTTGGTGGCTTCACGCAGTAAAATTCTTCAGCTCCCGACAATGTGCCATTCTCTTAGTTAATCATTCTATGATTATCTGTTCGGAAGATTTTTCTCGAATCACTCTCTTGAGGTACGTCATCTGGATGGTTAAAATTTCTAAAAATTTCTTTCAAAGTTTGCACTTAATCACTTAAGCTCACTAGAACTCCTGAACTCTCTTATTCTAGCAAAAAATTGCTGTAATGTGAAGCTTACGAATTCAGCGGTTCACTATTTAACCTCTCTGAGCATTCCTTGTGACATAAACAAGTGCATTTGCGAATTTGCACTTTCTACCAGGAAATATTCAATCATATACTGTCCGAAATATAAATCAAGACGGAAGATTTTTCTCGAATCACTCTCTTGAGGCTCGTCATCTGGAAGGTTAAAATTTCTAAAAATTTCTTTCAAAGTTTGCTCTTAATCACTTAAGCTCACTAGAACTCCTGAACTCTCTTATTCTAGCAAAAAATTGCTGTAATGTGAAGCTTACGAATTCAGCGGTTCACTATTTAACCTCTCTGAGCATTCCTTGTGACATAAACAAGTGCATTTGCGAATTTGCACTTTCTACCAGGAAGTATTCAATCATATACTGTCCGAAATATAAATCAAGATCAAAACCACCAATAAATATTCTTGAGAGCAAGTAATTACTTTCATTTTAGTTTTAAAATATTATACATATCACTAGTTTATGTACCTAGTTTTGGCTTTTCCTTTGGTTTTCTTTACCTGAGAGCTCTTCTGAAACTGTCATAGCGCTTAATACCATTCCATCTGCGTCATAAGTATATTTAAGCCATAAGGCAAATAAACTGATATATTTGTCACAAAGTTCTTAACATCAAATATCAGCATATTTTAATCGATAAATTTTAGCCTTTAGCAACAGTGAGTTTTAAGCTGCATTCTTAATTCTTGTTCAAAATTATGCTCACTACATTTAATGAAGCCATCTAAATAATAAACAAACTTAATTCTTATTAAAATTATTGAACTAATTTTGCTGAATCAGGGCATTATCTCCCACAAAATATTCAAAATTTAAGAATAAGAAAACCAGATTCTGACCACTTGTGGGCTATTATGATAATATTTGCAAAGAATTCATTACATGGAACAGTATTTCAGGGACTTTCTTTTTAAAAAATGCATTTAACTAAAGCAAATAAAGAGTGTTCAATACCGATTTAACGAAAAAAGATCCGGTGATAAGTTCTAAAGATAAATAAGAACAAAGTATAGCAATGGCAATCTGATCAAAGCAGTAATATAATTGAAAGAAATAAATGAGAAAAGAACTTCAAAACTGAAACAAATTAATTCGTTCTTATTGTATTACTTCTTTAGAATACAGTTTGCCAAGTGAATACAGTATAATCCTAAGGGTTAGGTTAGGAAAACAGTCAGTTAAAAATATATTAATGAAGTCGTTCGAACACTTTTTAAAATTGATAAAAAGGTTTTGTCTGTGGAAACTATATGTTATATTTGAAATTTCCTTGGTATTGTAATACGTCAACTTTTTATTTTGCTAACAGAATTTAGTGGTAAAAATTGGACTAGGAGATAAAAATAGGAGATATTATAGAAAAGTATATTAAGGCATTTTAGTAGATGCTGCATTATTTTATCTGTCAAAATGATACGGTTCATGGCACTAGGAGATATTATAGAAGAGTATATTAAGGCATTTTAGTAGATGCTGCATTATTTTATCTGTCAAAATGATACGGTTCATGGCACTAGGAGATATAAATAGGAAAAAATATACAAAAGTATATTAAAGCATATATAGCTTTAGTAGATACTGCATTAGTTTATCTGTCAAAATGATACGGATCATGATACTAGGAGATATAAATAGGAGAAATTATAGAAAAGTATAGTATTAAGGCATATCTAGCTTTAGTAGATGCTGCATTAGTTTATCTGTCAAAATTATACGGATCACGGCACTGGTAGATATAAATAGGAAAAATTATTAAAAAATATATTAAGGCATATCTAGCTTTAGTAGATGCTGCATAAGTTCTTCTGTCAAAATTATGTGTATCATGGCACTTGAAAAATTATGCAGGTTTTGTAGTTTTCGGTATATTCCGAAGTCAGAAGGATTTTATAAAAAAGAAACATCCAATCAGAAAGTTTTCCAATGGGTGATCATATTTTAATATTTTACGTGGGTCAAATAAAAGTGAAACAAGAGGATTATATTCGGGAAGTACTATATTGATAGCGAGAAGACACCGCAAGAATTAAGGCTTGGTTCATCTAACTAAAGAACCTAGTGATTCCAAGCCAGTGGAAGTCCCTCTCTGTGTAAGAAATGGTGTACCAATTTCCTACTCTTAAACGTCCTGCTATCGTCAAAATTCTAATCGCATCTCGGTGTCCATGTGGATTACCATTTACAGGGCAGACTTCTGTTCAGCCCCAATATAACCGATGTTATACGGAATGATGTGAGTGATCTCGGTTGGGTTTACTGTTGAAATTATTATTCGCGTGAAATCAAATAAACGCAGAAAAGATTAACATTTTTGTCAGTCGTTTACATCCAGATGTCAATCCACATAAAAAAAAATCATTTCATGAAATTCTAAAAATATTCAACAGATCATATAATTTATTTAGATTTTATATACGTATAAAACACACTAAAGGTCTAAAAAATCTAATTCTTTTTTTTTCAAAAATTAACGGATGAGTGCAATACAGTATTTTGTTTAACTGAAACAATCGATTTGCATCAAAAATGCAATTTTACTGGTCTTTTTCGTGCTATTTTCCCTTCCATATTTATCTTTTGTAATATATTTTTCTTATATATAAATGTTTGTTATTATATTTAACTATGAACAACATTTTTTAAAAAATTTTAATGAATTTATTTAAACTGAGATATAATGATACCAAATAAACTATTAAAAGTTTGAAATGAAAATACTTTTGATAATAATATGTAGTATAAATAATTTTTTATCAATATGCTTAATTTTATGCATGATTTTTAAACTACATTTAATACTGGATGACTAGTTATATATTTCTTACATACTATCCTAAAAAATAGTCTCTCTCTTGAAAACTCGCGTTATTATTAACAGCGAAACAACCAGTCGCTTTTTACATAATTATTTAATTTTTCAAGTCTTCCATCAGAATTTTGCATTATTGTTGGCCTATGACAAAAAAAAAAGTAGCTGAAAACGTATATAAATAAAAATGTTTCATTAAGAGTCTTCTGTTCTTTTTCTGGAGCGGCGGTAGGGGGGAAGATGTGGGTTGCTCGAACATGAATATAAACAACCTACTGGTAGAAAAATCAAAAGCAGTATGAGCTTTCTGCATAATTACGAACGTGCCTACAAATCAAAATAAGAGCAACAAACCTTTTCCCTAAGTACTTTTATGGATTTTCTCGAAAATATTCTGTAAAAAGAACCATAGCTAATGATACCATGTTAGTGGTTATGAGGAATGACAATTGAACGTATCTTCAACTTTCACTGCTAAATAAAATAATAATTTTCTTTAAATTAGGATGAAAATATATTAAAAGAAGTAAAAGCTCTTATTATTGTTACCATTAAATATTCGAATAATTTTAGCTGATTTTTTAAGCGCTCATATCTTACAAACGCCAATGTTTGGAATGCCATTTCAGCTTGTTTAAAATAGTAGATAGATTTTAGATAACCATGAGATTCAAAGATGTACTAAATAAGGTAGGAAATAAAAAGACATTCATTAAAAAAATAAGTGATACGAGCTCTTATGAAGTATTTTATCTTACAAACGCCAGTGTTTGGAATGCCATTACAATTTCTTTAAAATTGTAGATAGATTTTAGCTAACCCTGAGATACAAAGACGTACTGAATAAGGTAGGAAATACAACAAAAAGACATTCACTAAAAAAAGTGATACGAGCTTTTATGAAGTATTTTATCTTAAAAACACCAAAGTTTGGAATGTCATTACAATTTCTTTAAAATAGTAGATAATTTTAGCTAACCATGAGTTTCAAAGCTTTATTAAATAAAATAGGAAATAAAGAGACATTCAATAAAAAATGAGTGATACGAGCTCTTATTAAGTATTTTATCTTACAAATTCCAATGTTCGGAATGCCATTTCAATTTCTTTAAAATAGTAGATAGATTTTAGCTAATCATGAGATTCAAAACTGTTCTAAATATGTTACGAAATAAAAAGACATTCACTAAAAAAGTGATACGAGGTCTTATGAAGTATTTTATCTTACAAATTCCAATGTTCGGAATGCCAATTCAATTTCTTTAAAATAGTAGATAGATTTTAGCTAACCATGAGATTCAAAACTGTACTAAATATGGTAGGAAATAAAAAGCCATTCACTAAAAAAATTAGTGATACGAGCTCTTATGAAGTATTTTATAGCTTCATTAACGTATCCTAATAATAATATCTGCTTTAATTACGTTTTGGTCAAGATAAATTTATGAGATCATTACAGAAAAATTCTGTATTATTATACTTGCATGCATGCTTTGATTGCTTTGGGGGTTTCAGATATAAATAGAACAAGTTTATATAATCATTATTGTTATATAATGGGGATGATTAATGACACAACACGTAGTTCAGTTGTTCGAACGTTAGTTATAGATTACAGATTTGATACCTAATTCGGCAATTCTGCTCCATTATGGAGGGAAAATGTTTTAAAGAGATCGGCATGATATGTTTAGTTTTAATAATATTGTGGCGAGAAGAATTTTCGATATATATATATATATATATATATATATATATATATATATATATATATATATATATATATATATATATATATATATATATATATATATATATATATATATATATATATATATATATATATATATATACAGGTGGTTATCAAAATAATGGATACACTAAGAAACATCATGCAAACCTTTATTAATAGGGTAGGATCCCTTTTGTCATGTAATACCACCTGATCCACCTTGGAACTGGATTATACAAGTTAAAAATTGTGGTTAAGAATATATTACATCTTTCTTCAGGAAAAATCATGAAAGTTCCAATAAAGATGCTGTAGTGGATATCGATACCTTTATCTATCCGCTTATACAGATCACAGTGGTTGGATGATTTATTGTCGGGTGGATTGTACAAGGCAAGATAAGATATAGGATTTCTTTTTCATGCTCTTCAAACCAATACTTGATAGATTTAGCTGTATGTATAGGGGAATTATCATACTGGAAAACGCATCTTCAACAAGAAACAATGTTTGCACCATTGGACGGACTAGTGAGCTAAAATTTCGATATAGTCTTCCTCGTTCAATCTCTCTTTTAGGGTTACAATAGGGCCTGAAGTATACCAAGAGATGCCATTCCAAACCCTGATAGATCTACCTCCATGATTGACAGTTGAGATGAGATAGCCAGAATCTTACGCTTGTGTAGGTGTTCTCCAGACATACGAACTTCCTGTTGAGAGGAACAATGTGAACAATGATTCGTCGGACCAAATGCCATTTTTCGACATACTACTCGATCAGGATTTTTGCTCGTGGCACCATTGTGGACGATATTTTATATTGGCATCTATTACAAGTAGCTTGGGAATAACTAATCTTCCGTAAATGCTTTGTTTGTGAAGTTCCCTTCTCCCTCTAATGGTTGATACCAGAATATGCAGATGCCGATTGAGCTCTTCGGTCATTTTGGTTGCAGTTATTTTCTTTCTTCGTGTCACAATCCGCTTCAATACCTCATCCGTCTCTTTAACTCAGCACTTCCTTTCGTCCACTACTCTGTTTGGCAAAATATGTTTTTCCGTGCACTCTGTATGCTAACATAACTTTCGATACCATAGCTCGAAAAACACCCATTATCTTGGGGGTTCATTAACAGATACCCCAATTTAAACGCTCTCCAACAATTTGTCCTTTTCACAAGATCTGCAAGGTTTGTCATTTTACGCTGTTCCCCCCAAAGGTACGATACCCTTAGCTTCAATACTGCTACCTGACAGTAGAATAATACATACACAATATTATATAAAAAATACTGGTGTCCATACTTGTTTTTTAAGGAATACGAAGCACATTCATAAACACCACTAAAATTAATAGGTGTTTCCATTATCTTGATAACCAGCTGTATATATATATATATATATATATATATATATATATATATATATATTTATAATATTAACCACTTAGAATAAAGAAAATCAACTATACATAATTTATCAAGTTGCATACAAATCATCTTCAACAGTTTTTCTCAGTTGGAGAAAGATTGTTATAAATCCCGAAGAAATGCAAAATTTTCTAACATAACCCTTTCCAACGAATTTTTTGCGCAGTCTGAAGAATTAATTCAACACAGGTTTAAAATTTCCTGTGGTCTCATTTAAGCAAAAAAAATTTTAAAGGTGTTTTAGTCTTAGCTAAAATACCTTCCTCGGTATACCTTGCTTGAGTTAATGATGTGGTAGACAGCCTTTATAGGTCATAATACGAATGAAGCCTGCAATGCTTTCAAAAAATATAGTCATTAAAGAAATTAATTGATCGGAGAAATTTCTACCAAGATGGGAAAGATAAAAGGTTTGCTGAAGATAAAAAATCTTCTTAAATCCCCATAAATAAAAATATAGGGGTAAAAACTAGTTTTGGGTCAACAGTTGTAATCCTTTTAAGGGCGTTTATTTTTAATGGGTACTCACAGGGTACTTGAGAAAAACGATTGATATTTAGATAAAAGTTTCTTAAATCCTCTGATTACTTGGATTGAATAATAATTATAGTGAATTTCAGAAACTTTTACATGCAAGTTATTTGTTCTGCACAAGATTCTAAAAGAACTGATGTAAAATAACCTAAGGTATAAATCAATAATCTATATATATATATATATATATATATATATATATATGTATATATATATATATATATATATATATATATATATATATATATATATATATATATATATGTATATATATATATATATATGTATATATATATATATATATGTATATATATATATATATGTATATATATATATATATATATATATATATATATATATTTATATATATATATATATATATATATATATATATATATATATATATATATATATATATATATATATATATATATATATTTATCTTAGATTTTTTTAAATTTAATTTTTAAACTGTTTTAGGAATTTTTTTAAGTTTGCATTTAAAATAATAGTTTAAGGGTTATAAAATTTATATCACGAGAAAGATCATAAAAATTCCTTTAAAATGAAATCTTTTTCGAATCTTTAGCTCTATTTTCTGATTTTTGTTGAATTTTTAAAGATTAATTTTTAGAGTTTAATTTATTAAATGCTGATCACGTGGTTTCTTTTCCCTTCGCGATAATTTAAACTAATTTTGCGTCACGTGCATAACAACGAAATAGACAAAACGAATATTTTTTCTTGCTAATGTGGCAGACGATTGGATATTATCCAAAATAATTTTAAAATACAGTAAAAGATATGTTCATCAAACTGTACTATATTAACTGTACTATAGTTTTTAGTATGTTCTATTAGATTTAATTTGAATATTTTCTTCTACATTATTTTGTCTATAAAAATATCCGTTACGATTTTTTATAAATATATTTTTTCGTTTTTTTTACATCAACTGCATACATTTATCGTTGTATTTATTAAAAATATATTTATACATACACTGCTGGCCACCCAAATTGCAACACCAAGAAAGACAAGAGATATCACAACAAAATTTATTTTGTAGATAACATGTTGACCAAGTATCAAATGATTAAATTTATAGACTTCTGTGAAGTGTGGTTCCTGCCAAAATCAGTAGCCAGAGTAGCCGCCATTGTTGGAGATCACCGCTGCCACACGCCTCGGCATTGATTCAAAGAGACTTTGGATGAGTTCTTGGGGTACAGCAGACCAAGCAGCTTCCACGCGTTGCCAAAGTTGATCTGCTGTGGCAGCTGGGGATGGAATCTGGGTCATTCGTAGAGCAACCATGGACCACATGTTTTCTATCGGCGAAAGATCCAGAGAGCGAGGCGGCCAGGGAAGCAATTCAATCTGGCGATTGACGAAGAACCGTTGGACAATGCGTGCCACGTGTGGTCGCGCATTATCCTGTTGAAATATGGCTGTGGGCAAGCCCTGGAGGTAAGGAAGGACAACTGGCTCCAACACCTCGGAGATGTAGCGCTGGCTGTTTAAAGTACCGGCAATGCGTACTAGAGGTGTGCGAGAGTGATATCCAATACCGCCCCATACCATAATACCCGGTGCAGGACCAGTGTGACGGTGCATAACGCAGCTGTTCAGCATCCTCTCTTCACGGTGTCTCCAGACTCGAATGCGACCATCGTGGTGTTGCAGACAGAAGCGTGACTCGTCAGTAAAGACAATTTCATTCCATTCTGCCATCCACATCCTTCTGTCATCGCACCATTGGCGGCGGAGACGTCTGTGGTTCTGTGTCAAGGGTAGACAAAGCAATGGACGTCTTGCGGACAGACCACTCTGCTGTAAACGGCGTCGAATGGTACGCGCAGACACTGGATGATGCGTTATAGACTGCATGTGCTGTGCTATGGTTCGTGATGTGACTGAGCGATCCGTCACTGCCATGCGCACAATTTGCCTGTCATCACGTGAAGTGGTGCGCTGAGGTAGATGCGATCGAACACGCCGGTCCATCGTACCCTCCTGCATCCAACGATCACATATCCTCATTACTGTTGTTTGGTTTCGTCCAACATGACTACCGATTTCCCTGAAAGATAATCCACAATCTTGGTAGGCCACTATCCTTCCTATGTCTTACTCGGATACTCGATCAAAAGATGATCGCTGTTTTCGACGAAGCATAATTGATCGTTTTTTTTTAAAAAACCACAAGAAAAACACAATTGCCGATCTTGAAATCGTCAAAATCTCCAAGCCTTAAATAGCGCTTTGAAGTGGCGCCACAGGCGCGCGTGATGTGCGTCTGCGCTGAAATTCTAATCATTTGCATATCTCACCTCCGCTAATGCATGTTGTAAAGTTCATGTTAATTGCATGTTTCCTTCAGGGTGTTGCATTTACAATGGCCAGCAGTGTATTTTTGGCATTAATTGCATAAATTGACCATTTAGTCCAGTCAAATTGTGTTTTTCGGAGGAAAATTTTGGGGTAGTTTTGATTTCTTCCATTTTATATGTTTTTTGGGGTGCTGAATCCGAATCTGAGGTTTGTTAACAAAATTTCGTGACGCAACATTGAAGAAAATGTAAAAAAAGGTAAAAATTTCCAATTTTTGGTGGTTTTTTGCTTATAACTCGGAAACTATCAACTTTTCGTATATAACTCCATTTATCAAAATTAAAGTACATGAAATTTTCTACAAATATCACTATTTAGGTTTTTTCTCCGACGGACCGTTTGGGCTCAAGCGCTATTTGAAAATTGGCGTATTTCGGCTGTCTCCACATAAACCCACTTTTTCCACTCCAAAATTCTAATTTATTATTAATGGCTGTCAATTAGTGAATTCCTCCCAGTTCTCTGCACATACCTTATTTAGATCGTATATGTAGAGGTACAGGTAATTTTTTCAAAAATAAAATGATGTTCAAGTTATTTAAAGAAGTCCGAAATTGTACAAATTAGTTGTAATTGTTACAAAAAAGTTGAAATTCCAAAGAAAAACCTTGAAAAATTATTACATTTTATTATATTGTATTACAATACATATGATCATATATTACATTATTATATAAGCCATTGTCGTTTAGAGGGTCCTGGCTGAGGTTCTTCGAAGGCGGCGAGTCCTGGCACAGGTTCGGGTTGTTCTGTCGTCAGAGTCGGGGCTTGTTCATCTAGAAAATGAAAGAGGTGGTGCGAAAACAACAACTTGTGATCATATCTTAAGGAGAGATGAGTGATTACGAAATAGATTGTGAGATTAGACATACCTTCCGCATCATGTAAGCGTATTTCTTCAGTCTGTTCTTCAGTCTGTACCCATGACGTGAAAGGTGCTGTATCCGTCGATTGTATGTACATTAAAATCAGCATTATCGTACACCTGCTGTGAAAAGCATGGCTGGTTAACTTTCAGCGGATCGCTGCTGACAGCTGATGCTTCCAGGCGGACAGCCTCTGTGTAAGTCAACAAAATCCCAATGAGGAAACCACATCGACTAGTTTCTTTGAGCCGCACTTCTTGTACAGAAACACTGCCAACCCTACGAGGACTGGTGAAACGAATGATCTGGGCCTCACTACTGCTACAAGACTATGAGCCAGTGCTGTGTTCTTCTTCTTCCACATATCATGGTCCCCACGTTTTTTGTTTAGTACAACTGTTTCCATAAATGTACGGAGACTTTCAGGAATGAGTTCCTCATTTCCTTCCAAAAATTTATCAGGTGAGGGGTACTGTGCGGTCTCATAAACCTGGCTCCGGATATCATCAACAACAATTGCAGCAGCCGTCTTAATAATCCAGAGTCTTTCCTCTTGTTCATTTTTAACGCCTACTGGTACCAAGCATCATTTAAAATTTTATACCCTGTGTTTTTGAAACATACTACCAGCTTCTTGTTTGGAGAAAAGGTCATTATTATATCGCTTCCATATTTTTTGAGTAGATGAGCTTTAACTGTCTTTATGTCAGGACGATAATCACCCTTGATTTGGTCCACCAACTCGTCTAGCGTAAACTGACATTCTCCATCACTATTCTCAAGATAAGTGTAGACATATTCCATTGCTGCTTCAACATGATTGGCGAATGGACCCCTTTTTCTCTTCTCTTGAATTTTTGGGCGATTGTACAATTTTCTCATGCATAAACTATGATACTGACAATCAGAAACCACCAAGTCTGAGACAGGCAAAAGACGTTTGATTATGGCTTGTCCATACTCATCACCACGTTCTTCTGCCCTTTTTATGTTAGTTTCCTTGACTTTCAAAATTCGAACCTGATACACAATATTACGATTGGTTTTCTTTTTTCTTTGTTGTTCTATAAAGTCAGGTGTTATGACGAGGCCACACATAAAACAATGAGTTTTGAAATTGAAATGCGCTTCAGTAGAACGTCTTTTGACTTACTCTCTACCCTGTTCCGCCTTCTTCAAATGAGCTGCAATCATTCTTTTATTAATGCAGTTTGTACGACATCGCTCATGAACATCAACTGCAGATTTTTTACGTAGCTGAACATGCTGACCATCCTTCCTCTTCTTTCTTGACTCGATAAACGTTTTCAAACCTCTTTGCCGCATCTTTATCACCTTCTCTACGTTATTATCCAGCACTTCATCACAAATAAAACACACATTTGAAGCCATTTTTAACACTACGCGTAAATATAACTTTTGAATCGTGTTGTCGTTGGATTCTAACACTGAACTACTTTCCTTCGCACTGCCACTGGTAGGAATCGGATGGCCGGTGTTTTTATTTATTTATTTTTTTTTGAGGGGGGAGGGGAGGAAACCTCGTGAACAATATGAAGGGACTTGAAACTGGGTCAACACCCCTATATCGGATATAGGGGGTGTTGATTGGGTACGCATGTACACGGTGACGTAGTTGGCCTTGAATCGTCTGTGAAGGAATCGAATGAAGGAAAGAGGGCTTTTAAACCAAACGGGGCAGTTATAAAATCATTTGGTGAGGCTAGCCGAGAATAAATTACATGAAAAGACGTACAAGACGAAATTATATTTGCACAGAATTTAAATACAATGTGATTTTGAAAATCCTACATTGTATTGGAAGGAGGAATTAAATGACAGCCTTTAATGATAAGTTTTGGAGTGTAAAAAGTGGGTTTTTGCGGAGCCAGCCGAAATACGCCAATTTTCAAATAGCGCTTGAGCCCAAACGGTCCGTCGGAGAAAAAAACCTAAATAGTGAAATTTATAGGAAATTTTATGTACTTTAATTTTGATAAATAAGGTTATATACGAAAAGTTGATAGTTTCCGAGTTATAAGCAAAAAACAGCCAAAAAATGAAAATTTTCACCTTCTCTTGAATTTTTTTCAATGTTGCGTCACGAAATTTTGTTAACAAACCTCAGATTCGGATTCAGCACCCCAAAAAACATATAAAATAGAAGAAATCAAAACTACCCCAAAATTTTCCCTCGAGGGCCCCTTTTGAGCACAAATTGACTGGACTAATTGTATTTAGTTTGAATATACTCCGTAGCGAAGTACGGGTTTTCAGATAGTTAAGCTATAAAACACGTTATATGACATGATATATAACTTCGTAAGATTGGAAAACCAACCACTATTTTCTTTTCTATAATCTGCTTCATGTTTTTATTTTACATTTTCTAATTTTTCACCAGCATATTCTTAAATTCTTTAATTTTATTTCATACAGCAATTAAAAATTTATTAATTAAACACATTCGAAGTATTAAGTATCATCTATATAAAGGAAGTTTAAATAATATTCAACAATAATTTTCTCATACACTGGAGAATTATCTTTCATAATTTTAAAAATGTCTACTTGGAACTGTTAATTAATTATAGAAATTCTCAAAAAGAACATTTTAAAGTAAAATATTATAAGAAGTAATGGAAATAAGATATTAGAAAATAAATAATGTTGCCTTAACAAGCCGTTTCCTTAATTCCGACCTTAAGCGACAAAAATAGCTCTGTAATTTTTGGAGCCATTGGCAAAAAGAACTGCTATAAAAAAGATTGAAACGTTGCTGCGATGCAACATATTACAATTTAAGAGGATTAAATAATTAAACAATAAAATATATTAGAAGCTAAAATGGAAAGAAACAAATAACATTCATAAAAAGAACAATTCTTTCACAACACAATAAATAAATCTAAAAAGCTGTAAAAGAATGAAAACAACATAAAGTACATGGTAAAGGAGAAAACACCGAACAAACCAATAAATAGAAATTTTAAAAAAATCAGTAGAGAGTGAATCGAAAGAAAAAAAAATAACTAGCAATAAACGTATGTTCAAATTATTTAATCAGATCGGATAAGGAGAGAGTTAAAAGCTGGAGATTCAAAATTGAATTAAAGCGTGAAAGAAAAGTGATGAAAATTGCACCACAGCTTAAATTCAGACGAAAAAAAAATTAGAAATTTTCA